>JBBPRS010000428.1:0-15475 GCA_038093155.1 Boletus huronensis
ATTTATATTTGCATGGGTATGTATGTACATGTGTACGCTAGATCTACCAATGTAGGGTCTAGGGTAACGGAGATTAAATACCTGTGCTGGAATGGAAGCATAACATGTGCATAAGGCATGGTGATGAAATGGAAGAGAAGCATGAGCGGTAATTAAAATAAGAAGAGAAGTCAACAGAGATTACCGTGTGACTACTATAACCACATGGGGATAGATCCAGATTGCAGATCAGATCAGAAAAAGGAAAAGAACAACCAAGTCACTTTGACTGGTGTTTGGATCTAATCTAATCGGATAAGATAAGATAACATCATCCTCTGGTATCAGAGTTGTGATTCGTAGGCCTTACCACCAAAGCTGCCTTTTTCTTAGAAGAATAAATAAAGGTAAAATCGGAAAAAATAAATAGACTTGTGGGAAAGTCTGACGTAACCTGTTACGATCATAATATTTATCTATTCTTCTAAGGAAAGGGCAGTTAACTCTGTAAGACCCAGTGATTCAATAACTCTATATAGAGAGACACTTTCTATTTATCTTCTTATCTAATCATATCTTAGACCCATGGAGTATTATCAACTCCACTAAGGCTCATATCAATAATCTAGATGATCTTGATCTTTTATCTCATCTTATCTATTGGACTTAGACGTTTTCCTTTTTATAGATCTTAGATCAGATCCTTATGCTTCTGTTCCTAGATCAGATCTGTGATCTGATCACCAAGACTATGTTCTTTCTTCTTTATCACATCACCATATGTTTTCCTCATGTCTTGCTTCCATTTCTGATCCATGCCTTTCCCTAGTGTATTTAATTAGCTGCCACAGATCCAGATCTAAAGTAGATCAGATCTAACCACATGTATTTAATTTAGTATGAATATATAAACCCAAGGAGCCTAGCACTGGATCCCTGTCTAGTTCTCATTTGGATATTTCCCTCCATTGAGTCCCACTCAGTTTCCCCCTCTCAGTTATCAAGGGCTAGTCCCCTTGCTGGTCCCTAGTCCCAGCTTAGGTGTTGGTTTGGTTTGCCCTAGGCTTAGTTAGCACTTTGGAGCCATTTCACTGACAGCTATAGTACTTCCTGTCATTATCAGCTGACAGACAGAGGAGGAACCCTGAACCCTAGGGTGGAGGGTTATGACATCATAGATAAGAGATAAGGAACCCTATAACCCAGGGTGAAGGGTATGACATCATGTCCTAGACTTGATGACTAAGCAAGGTCTAGAACCTCAATAACGAATCTGAACAGGGAACTGAAAAGAAGATTTAAGGTTTGATCGTAAAAGACCAATGAAGAATATGGTTCTGGAAATGAAATCCAAAGATGAAAACCTTATATCTTCGATAGCTGCCACACCTAGTGTAATGGGCATGTATTTAATCACCTTCTCACAGCCTTATGGCTATTCCATGTTTCTCTTCCATTCCTGATCCATGCCTCCTTCTCCTGTATTTAATTAGCTGCCACAGATTTGAATCTAGTAGATCAGATCTAGCCACATGTATTTAATATAGTATGAATATATACATCCAAGGAGCCTAGCACTGGATCCCCAGTCTAGTTCTCTTTGGATATTTCCCTCCATTGAGTCCCACTCAGTTTCTCCTCTCAGTCATCAAGGGCTAGTCCCCTTGCTAGTTCCTAGTCCCAGTTTAGGTGTTGATTTGGTTTGCCCTAGGCTTAGTTAGCCCTTTGGAGCCATTTCAGTGTCGCTCTCTGGAGTTGGCAAAAATGTCCATTGTAAATATTGCTTCATATTCTTCTGACCACAAGTGGCTATCTGGGGGTAGAGCATAGAAATCATATTGCCATTGATGCTTCCAGGAACCACTAAACTAGGGGTATCCTCATTTCTTATCTACAGCACATCAATGATAATTTTTTGCTGAGGTTGACACCAACTTACTGGTATAGAACGGAGTGCACAAACTAGCCCCTGATACTCTTCTCATTCACTTAGTGAAATCAGGAAAGCAGATTGAGATTCACAATCCAGGTTAGAAAATGCAGGACTGCCATCAGAGCCATGCTGGAACTTTGTGGATGCTGGTGGATTGCCTAAACTGAACAACAAGTGTTATGATTCTTGCTGAGCATGTGATCTAGCCCACTCCTTTTTCTTCTTTCTTACCTCGATCCTACCCCTCCTGCTTCACCCTTATCTCACTTTCAACCCTCCCACCCCCTCCTCTCTTGATCTTACCCTCTAGTCCTTGATCACCTAGTTGGTATCCCTCTTACTCGACCCTTTGCCTAAACAACGTCACCACCTAGCCACATCATCGTCTAGCTGCGTCATCGTCTAGCCACATCATCACCTAGCCATGTCATCGTCTAGCCACATCATCACCTAGCCATGTCATTGTCTAGCTGCGTCATCCCTTTCCAGCCACATCACCCCTCCGCATCACCACCTCAAGGCCAGTCCTTGGATCTCCCTGTCCCTTCCCTTCTTCTCTTCCTCGCTTCTTGTCCTCATGTACATTCATCTCTGTCTCTTCTTGTCCTCATGTATTCCCTTAACCATTTAACCCACAATCCTATGTACCTTGGTCCGTGCATAGCCACGATACCTATTTAGTCTTGCTTTCCCACTCTTGTCTCCCCATCTTGACCTACCTTCATCTACCTGGTTGTAGCCCAAGGACCTCTTCCCTGTCATAGCTAGTTCTTCATTGAATCTATGCTTCTTCTTCATCTTACTCGCCTGAGGTCATGGCCATTCCATCATGGACTCTCCAAGTTCTAGTCTCGACTTGCCCTCCACGCTTACTCAATCATCTTCTTGCTCAAGTCATGAGTGGATGGACGACCTCAAAGGTCTATGCTTAGCCCTATCTGGGTTAAGTGTAACAACAAGCTGTTTTGGTGAGATGAATGAGTTGCTGCCGCAGCTTGTTGCAACTTCCCTGATTGCTTCAATGGCCCTGAGCACCATGTGAGTGATGCGGAAATTTTCTTTTTGACCTTCTTTTGTTTTGTCAGCAAGGGTTGTGGTGATGGAGTCAGTGTTGGTGTCACATCCTTGTCTGGTGGCAAAACTGCATGGGAGGGCCCTGGTGTAGGGGTCCATGACAAGGAAGATTCAGATGAGGAAGATTGGATACTAGTTTTCCTCCGACTCTGCACTTTTCGCTGATGAGTAGCACTAGCCTTGAACTCAAAAACCACTTTGATCTCCTTGTGGTCTTAATGTTCTTTAAGATGGTATAGAATAGCCATGAGATTACCTTGTTGAATGTGTGATGGGTCAAGCAAACCTATTCCTGCTGGCAAATAGTTTGCTGATGTATCCAAGAACTTGTCTGAGGTCTGTTGAAGCTGTTGCCATGGAATCCTGGCCTTAACATCTGCAGTGCTGTTCTAATAGAATTTCATCAAATACTCCCTTAGTAGTGTCTTCAAGTCAGCAAGTTTCGCTGTTGAGAAATCGACATCAGGAAGCCAGGGCTGTCCATCATCAGTGACCGTGATGGATGGTCCAAAAGATTTGTTCACTGGTCCAGCTTCCTCTATGATCAAACTATTGTATTGCATCACAGAGAAACATTGATTCTCACTCACTTCCAAATGCCTGCACAAGGTACTTCCCCCATTCTTGATCAATTTTCTTGTATTCATCTGGGAACACCTTCTCGAATGTTGCTGTTACGATTTGTTGGTACCCCCCCTATCTTTTCCCCTTCTACCCCTTCCGCGAGCTCCTTGACCACCCTGATGACCCATCATCCCATCACTAAGACCCTCTTAGATCCAGCCATCATTTATCCTCACATCCCCCTTGGCCATGTCACCCCCTTAGCTGTGTTATCCTTGTCCACATCACCCCATGGACACGTCACCCCTGGTCACGTCATCCTTTGACCACATCACCCTAGCCGTGTCACCCCTTGTACCCTTTGCCCACAGGCTATGCATAGTTCTCTTTGAATTCCCCTTCGCCCATGTAAGCCTTCCTCTTTAGTCTTTCATCTCTGTGATATCTCGATCCCGATCCTCTCCCCTTACATCTTGATTACCTTACTCGTCCTCGCCCTCTGCCCTTGCCCTTGACCCTCAGTTTCCCCTCTGCCCTGGTGGCAGTGTTACCTTAGTCTATATAAACCCCCACCCCCTCCTCTCCAATTCTCTAGCTTAGTCTTACTCAATTCTCCCTACAACTCCCTGCTCCCAGTACTAAGCCCCAAGTGTACTTGTTGTACTACATTTGGAATTCTACACTCCTGCTTCCCTCTTTAAGTCCCCGTCCTACTTCCAAGTGGATGCTGAATACGAATGTCACCTCGACCTTCGTCTTCCACTTGCTCTTATCCTTGAACTTGTCTTCAAGCTAGTATTCAATGTTTGAAGCTTAGCTATCAAATTGTTCTTAAGTTTCCACAAGTTAGCAGATCAGTAACTCTTCATCCTTGACTTTGTTATTGAGTCTATGCTCATCCCTACCCGGGTTGATCGTAACAGTTGCAGCATTGTGGAACTTGTCATTATGGTCAACACTAGATAATTCAGTTTGGTGATGGCCTGCTTTGCAATAATAGATCAGAGCAGACTTACCATGACTGAAAGATTTTTGTTATGCTTAACCCGGATAGGGCCAAGCATAGACCTTCGAGGTTGTCCATCTGCTCATGACTCAAGCGAAGGGAGCACTGAGCGGGTGTGGCAAGTGAGTTGGGACTAGGACATGGTGAGTCCATGATAGGATGGCCAAGACTTTGGGCAAGTGAGATAACAAGGAAGCATAGATTCAATGAAGAACTAGCTAAGACAGAAAAGAAGTCCTTGGGGTACGACCGTAGAGATGAAGGTGGGGGTGAAGGTAGATCAAGATAAGGATACGGGAGCAAGAGGGGAGACCTATATAGGTGTCGTGGCTGTGCACAGACCAAGGTACATAGGGCTAAGGGTAGTCCAAATAAGGAATACATGTTATGATTACTGTTGAGCACGTGATCTAACCCATTTCTTTTTCTCCCTTGCCTTGTCCTCAATCCTCCCGCGACCCTCCCACACCCTCCCGTCCTCGATCCTACCCTCTAGTCCTCGATCAACTAGTCGGTATTCCCCTCCTTCGAACCCTCCTCGAACTGTGTACTCCCCCTACTGCGTCTTCGTTGTCTAGCCGCATCACCGCCTAGTCGCATCGTCCCTTCCCTGCCACGTCTCCACATCACCACCTTGAGGCTAGTCCTTGGATCTCTCCATCTACCCCTTTCATCTCCATCCCTTCTTGTCCATGTGAGTTCCCTTACTTGGAACTACCCTTAGACCTATGCTTCTTTTCCTCATGTATTCCTTTATTCGGATTACCCTTGACCCTGGACTTCTCATCCCTTGTGTATTCCCTTATTCGGGTAACCCTTTGCCCTACGCTTCTAACCACCCTTTGCCCTATGCTTCTTGTCCACGTGTATTCCTTATTCGGACTACCCTTAGCCCTATGTACCTTGGTACGTGCACAGCCATGACACCTTATATAGATCTCCGCTCTCATCCTTAGATCCTTATCTTGATCTACCTTCACCCCCACAGTTACCTTCATCTCTACGGTCATATCCCAAGGATCTCCCCTCTGTCATAGCTAGTTCTTCGTTAAATCTACGCTCTTTCATCTCCTCACTTGCTTGAGGTCTTGGCCGTCTCATCATGGGCTCACCTTGTCCTAGTCCCAATTCACTTGTTGCACCTGCTTGGTGCTCCCCTTGCTCGAGTCATGAGCAGATGGATGACCTCGAAGGTCTATGCTCGGCCCTATCCAGGTTAAGCGTAACAATACACGTGGTCAAGAAGCATAGGGTAGAGGGTAGTCCGAATAAGGAATACACGAGGTCAAGAAGCATAGGGCAAAGGGTTATCCAAATATAGGAATACACGAGGAAGGGAATCATAGGGCAAAGGGTAGTTCTGAATAAAGGAACTCATGTGGTCAAGAAGAGACGGAGATGAATGTCCATGAGGTTAGGACGCAAGGGACGAAAGGGGAGAGGGGTCGGAGAGATCTGAGGGACTGGCCTCGAGGGGGAGGTGTGGTGCAGGGATGACGTGGCTAGACGGTGATGCGGTTAGGCGATGAGGACACGACAGAGGGAGTATGTGGTTCGAGGGGGACTCGAGAGAGAGGAATACCGACTAGTTGATCGAGGACTAGAGGGTAAGGTCAAGGATGGGAGGTTGTGGAAGGGTCGAGGGCAGGGCAAGGTGAAGGTGAAGAGGAAAAAGAAACGGGTTAGATCACATGCTCAGCAGTAATCATAACAATTTTTCCCTCTTCAATTTCATATCCCCAAAACATCAACATTCTGATATCAAATCTCTTCCATAGGTTGCTGCTGAGTTGGCAAAAGTATGGTGCCAGGTTCCACTTTCACTCTCTACAGCCATAGCAATGAACATATACAATACTTATATGAATGAGCAGATGCTTACTTTTTCTGAACTTTGGCAGGCGCACCTTGAGAATTCCATTGTTCAGCAATTGCTTTGAACTTGGCAATGTTGTCTTTGCTGAGCTTTTTAAAGAGCTCAGCTGCTGCTTCCAAATGATGAGCAATATAATCGGCAGAACCAGGCTGGCTCGTGGTGAGTTTCACACTTGCCTCTCTGATCTCCTCTGCCTTCTTCTTCACAAAGACTGAGTATATAGTTATGTCTTTGAAGAACTCGCTTTCTTTCTTTGCCTCTCAGCTGTGGGTCGACAACCAATTTTTAATGGACTATGAGAATCTCCAGTTTCTAAACAAGTACAATTTTTGAAATTGAAGTAGTTACAACTGTGATATTCTCAAGAGCTTTGATATCCTTGAGCTCCTCAGGAGATGCCACTTTATTGGTGAGGCCGGTGATGAAGTTGGTCTTTGCAGCTGCTTTCTCTTTCCTAGTGATCTTCTGATACTCCTCAATGGCGCCACTGAGGATCTCAATTTGAGCATTGGTGAAGGTGATGCCAGGCATGTTGATCAGATTTGAAAGTCAGTAACAAGATACAGGCAACTTCTAAGGAAATGGAAATTTTGGTGGAAAAGGGGGGCGGTGAATTCTCTGGAGGTGATGGGAACTCACAGCTTTAATAAATTTAAGAATGAGCATGTATGTAATGGAAGCAACAAAACTCCTGAATAAGATTGAGAAATTATATATGTTGTCTGGTTCACCCAATGAAATCTGTCTACATTCCCTTCATCTGATAGTATGCCAGGTTCCCATCTGCGAGCAGTATATACTGCAAAGCCTACCCACGTCAACCTTACTGAAAAGCACACAAGGTGGGGGCCCCGAACTGTGCTCAAAGCGCAGAAACCCGATCCAGTCAAGAAATCATCAGTGAACTCTGAGGCCAATTTGACAGAAGCATTAACTTTGCACTCCTTCAACTCACCCTGGACAGCTGAAAATGGGACTGCTTTCTACGATGATGGGTTCATCCCGGCCCCTCTGAATCAAAAACCACAAAAAAAGGTTCTTATTGTGACCCCCATCCATCTGCAAGCTTATTGCTCTGAGTTTACAGGGACAAAGCAAATTCATGCAGGAATGGCTCGCCGTTGCCGATGATTACCTTGAAATCCTTGTGCAACATGAAGGTTACTCTGGTGAGCAGCTTTGTCAAAAAAGATGCAGTAGAGAAGGGAACTGGTGTTGTCTAGACTGTCTCAGCAAACCATTGTCGTGCACAGAATGTTGTCACTCAGATCATTCTCACTCTCCATTTCATCAAGTCAAGGTATGGTGCGGGCAGTACTTCTCACCATCTTCCATGTCGGCAGTAGGAGTTGTCCTGCATCTAGGGCATGGTGGCCAGCCATGTCCCAATGGTACCTTCACTTTAGATGATGATTGGAAGGATGACAACAGTGATTCCAGCGAAGAAAGTATTGATGATCCTGGTCTTGCTGATCCCAATAAACCCGCAGTCTTCAATCATATTTGGTCTTCCTTGGGACACAGCAGAGAGCAATCCAATGCAAAGAAACAATATGATGCAGATGGATGCCATCTCATCACAATTGTCGACCATTTTGGTATTCATTGTCTTGCTATTCAGCCCTGTCTCTGTCATGGCCACCCCCCCATTCACCATCAATTGATGCAAATGGGCCTATATTCAGCTACCCAAATGTGCCCAAGAACAGTGTTCACTTTCGCCATTCAAGATCACTTTTGGCTGATGAACTTGGAGTGCAAAGTATCTGCCAATAGCTTCTTTAATTTTCTTCACCACATAACCAATTCATTATTCCCTCATACCCAACCAGTGAGTGAAATGGCCACACCAAAATGTCTCTGATGAAATACCCTATCACCCAGAACTGCTATCATGAACTAATGAGAGCATCCAGACAATGGAGACATCTTCAAAATAAGATCAAATTTGGCCTTGCTCACACCCACCGCAAGGCTGGTCCTGGAGATTTAGCATACTTCTGCCCAGCATGCCCCCAACCCGGCATTAACCTTCCTTTAGATTGGGCGAAGAACGCTGACCACTGAAAGTACCAGAGGGTCTTTGTTGTTGATGGTAACTTCTCTGCTGAGCACATAAAAGCTAGGGGGCATAGTCACAATGTTCATTTGACAACAGAGGCTGGGTACTTCACCGCCTTGGACAAGTATAACCAACATTTGTCTATCACCAAGGACATACAACCAGTAAGTAAAAATTCATTCCAGCAGCTCATGTTTCACCTTCAGCGAGTCAATTCAACCATTCCGGCAGAAATTTACATGCAATGAACACCATGCCATCAAAGGAACCCACAGTTCTCACCACCATCTTAATGTTACTGGAATTGGTGCCATTGTGTGCGCCAGGCATGGTTGCTTCATACCAACAAGTCTTGTAGATTTTCAGAAGGGTGAAAGGCAGATGAACATGGACTTTGCTCTCTGCAAAGCTCTGAATTGATTGAACAGCATCCCCAAGGTGGTAGTACTGTATGACATTGCCTGTCAGTACAACATCAACTTCTACCACCAAATATCTCAAAGTCCATCCCTTACTCTGCCACCGAATTTGCAAATCATCTGGGGAATTGGATTGTTCCACATTCATGCTCATCAGGACTCCTGCACACCAAGATACTTGCCAAATTATATTCCTGGAGTCAGGCAGGTGGATGGCAAGATTATCAAAACTTTGTGGTCCCCATTGAATGAAGTCAGTGGCAGTACAAGGTCAATGACAGCAGCACATTGACAAGAGGTCTTGCATGATTATATATTGGACAATAACTGCAAGAAAATGTTGAGGATGGGTGCGTGCTTGGTGCCACCACATAGGCATGGAACTGATAGGAAACAAGTTGGATCTTTATGCAGAAAGTACAAGAAGTCTTTGAAAGGACACACTTTGGCTAAGCAGGCATATGATTCATTGACCGCTGCCACCAATGCCAACATCATCGAAAAGTGGTCTGCAGAGGAGAAAGATGCTCAAGCTAGACATGCTGAAGATATCTTGTCCATGGACATGTTTGATGTCCATCTAAGCAAGGCAATCCTTTCATTATTCCTATCCAAAGACCATATGATCTAACATTCTTCACACAACATAGGTCCTAGCGAAGCGGACATGCAGTTGCATATGGCACAAGATCCTGCGACACTGAGCGGTGAGAGAGGTGCTGCCTCTTGGCTCAGCCTTGGATTGAAGTTAGAAGAGATGCAGTCTGTCTGCTCCGCTAATTTATACCATGCCATTGCTGACAATGATGTTCATAACAGGCACAAAGTTCAGGCATTCACCATGAAAATTTCTAGGTTGCCAACTGTTCAAGAACAGCTTGAGCTGGCAAATTGGCAACAGCAACTAGATACACAAATATAAAAATTTGATGATGCTTTGACCTTCATCGCTGGAGACGATGGTGGAGATGGTTGGCCAGATGATGCTGATACAGAGCATCGAAAACTATTCCTACCATCCATATATGGGTTGGAGAAATGTGAACATCTCGGCATCAGATTCTTAGCTGAGAAAGAGCTTGTTCTCCATAAAGGACAGGCCAATGATGCTCTGCATCAGCTTCAGATTGACTTAGGACATCATTCCTATTTATATCGCACTCAGGTCAGACATTGTTATGCTTAACCCGGATAGGGCCGAGCATAGACCTTTGAGGTCATCCACTTGCTCATGACTCAAGCGAAGGGAGCACCAAGTAGGTGCAACGAGTGAGTTAAGACTAAGACATGGTGAGTCCATAATTGGGCGGCCAAGACTTCAGGTAAATGAGGTGACGAAAAAGGGTAGATTCAATGAAGAACTAGCTTAAGACAGAGAGGGAGTCCTTGGGGTACGACTGTAGAGGTAACACCGAGTGGGTGTATCAAGGGATTGTGAAGGTGGGGGTGAAGGTAGATCAAGATAAGGATCTAGGAGCGAGAGGAGAGACCTATATAGGTGTCGTGACTGCACATGGACCAAGGTATGTAGGGCTAAGGGTAGTCCAAATAAGGAGTACATGTGGACAAGAAGCATAGGGCAAAGGGTAGTCCAAATAAGGAGTGCACAAGGATGAGAAGCGAAGGGTCAAGGGTTATCCGAATAAGGGAATACATGAGGAAAAGAAGCATAGGCCTAAGGGTAGTTCCAGATAAGGGAACTCACGTGGACAAGAAGGGACGGAGATGAATGTCTATGAGTTAGACACGTGGTAGGGACGAAAGGAGAGGATGGAGAGATCCGAGGACTAGCCTCGAGGTGGTAACGTGGTGACGTGGCAGGGGAGGGACAATGCGACTAGATGGTGGTGTGGCTAAATGGTGAGAGCGTGACAGAGGGAGTATGCGGTTCAAGGAGGGTTTGAAGGAGGGGAATACTGACTAATTGATTGAGGACTAGAGGGTAGGATCGAGGATGGGAGGGTAGTGGGAGGGTTGTGGAAGGGTCGAAGGTAGGGCAAGGAAGAAAAAGAAACGGGTTAGATCACGTGCTCAGCAGTAATCATAACAGACATATGGGTCACAGCCAACAAAAGAAAACCAGGGCTTGGGACAATGTACATTCCATAGATGATGCTGTCAAGTTACACACTGCCATATACAGACAGTGCAGGTCAGCAATGATCTTGCTCAGCATGGAACCTGATCCTCTTCACACTTACAAAGAGCTGAAAGCAGAGGATCTAACTTCTCAGACCATGCTAATGGATCCTTCACTTCCAGGCCAGTGAAATGGAAGTCTCCCTTGGTTTTGGACCATTAATATTCCTAAGGATGCTGAAAGCAACAATTGGATGTCGGAATGTAAGTTAGTCACTGCTGCTCAAGCCCAATTGGCTTCTGACAGTTTCACCGAAGTTTTCAGAGTTCAATGGTTGTGTGCCAAAACAATGAAAGATTGCTTCAAAAAGGAAGTTGACCTTCTTGAAACAGAAATGGGATGGACAGCCAATTATTTCCACAATCAAAGCTTGATTTGGAAGGCATAGTACAATGCAGCAGAGAATGACAATGGCTGGAAATGCATTGCGGCAAAAGAGTGTGCAGTGTGGGAAAAGCTGAGGGAAGATGCCAAACAAATCACCCAGAGATTTAAAATTGCCCATTCCGCCGCCAAAACTTGTATTTAGCATATTTCTTGCCTCATCAAATTCACTTGCTGTTGCTATCATCATCATACCTCATCGCTATGGACAACCTCATCATACCTGAACCCACCAATAACCAGAACAATGTCACTTGGAGCTCGTTCAGGATTGAGGTTCAGCTTTTGGTTGTGGCATATGAACTTGATGAAATATTCAAGAATTTTCCACCCCATGGTTCCCCGCTCTGGGAAATATTTAGGACTAGGGTAAAGGAAATGATGGTAAGCAATACAAACTATGAGTATTGCCATTTGACTTGACTTTCAAACAGAGAGCTATCACAATGCTTGTCAGTTCCACAACCTTACAGGGGATGCACCCGACTATTCCAAAAACCATCAGATTCCTGTCAGTGGAGGGTGCTCGCATTCACCAAGTGGCTGCTGAGCCAGCAATTCCAAGATCCAATTTTGCCAAAGAGGTAGTGATGGCAATGGGCACAGCAGACATCAATTGATGGTGGGTAGACTCTGAAGGTCTTGTCAATAGACAATAGCATGGGTACAGGATACCCATGCAGGTCCCAGGTACAGGTATGGGTATCACCATGCCATACCTGCACCCTTACCCATATCTGCATGGTGGGTATATTACCAAATGCAGTAAGTCACAGTGTTATGATTACTGCTGAACACGTGATCTAACCCGTTTCTTTTCCTTCCTTGCCTTACCCTCGACTCCCCCGCGATCCCCCTACATATTCCTATCCTAGATCCTACCCTCTAGTCCTTGATCAACTAGTCGGTATTCCCCTCTTTTGAACCCTCCTTGAACCGCATATCCCCTCTACCATGTCCTCGTCATCTAGCCAAATCATCATCTCAAGGCTAGTCCTCTCCAGATCTCTCTGTCTTCCTCCGATCCCTCCGCCCCCCCTTGGATCTTTCCGTCTCCCTTGGATCCCTCCGTCTTCCCCGGATCTATCTGTCTTCCCGGATCTCTCCGTCTTCCTCTCCTGTCCTATGCGTCTCTGCCACATCAGCATTCATCCCCGTTTCTTCTTAACCACGTGAGTTCCCCCATCCAGAACTACCCTTAGACCTATGCTTCTCTTCCTCATGCATTCCTCATTCAGACTACCCTTTGCCCTTTGCTTCTTGTCCACGTGCATTCCTCATTCGGACTACCCTTTGCCCTTCGCTTTTCACCCACGTGTACTTCTTATTCGGGTAACCCTTAACCCTTCACTTCTCGTCCACATGTAATCCCTTATTCGGGTAACCCTTGACCCTTTGCTTCTCTTCCTTGTGTATTCCCTATTTGGATCACCCTAGACCCTATGTACCTTGGTCCATGTGCAGCCACGACCCTTTATATAGACCTCCGCTCTTGTCTTTAGAACCTTACCTTGATCTACCTTCATTCTCCCTACAAGTACCTTGACAGTACCTTCTCCTTACGGTTGTACCCCAAGGATCTCCTCTGTCCTAGCTAGTTCTTCACTGAATTTACGCTTCTTCACGATTCTTTCTTGCCTGAGATCTTGGCCGCCTATCCATGGACTCACTCAGTCTTAGCCTACATTCACTCAAATGCATCTACTCGGTGCTCCCCTCGCTCAAGTCATGAGCAAGCGGACAACCTCGAAGATCTATGTTTGGCCCTACCCGGGTCAAACGTAACACACGGCTCGCTTATTCGTTTTGACGGACGGACATTGCTCTCACTTCCACACCCATGTCCTCACCCTTGCCCTTGCCCTTGCCCTCACCCTCACCCTCACCCTCGTCCTTGTGCACACATGCACACATACACCCACATGTGCGCTCTCACCCTCATGCTCTCACCCCCTCCTCGTCCTCGCACATGCATGCACACACTCGATGCATGCATGCACACGCACACACATGCACATGCCCTTGCCCTTGCCCTCCCTCTCTCCCTCTTTTCCTCTCCCTCTCTCTCTCTCTCTCTCTCCCTCTCCCTCATCCTCATGCACACACGCACACAGGCACATGCATGCACACACTCGCACTGGATGCACGCACACACGCCCTCGCCCTCTCCCTCCCTCTCCCTCCTCTCCCTTGCTCCCGTCCTTGTCAGACGGGAAGGGGGAGTGATACCACGACGTGTGCAATTTGCACATGTTTTGGTATTGCTCCTCTTGCCCATGCTCACTCTCCCTGCTCAGCAACAGCATGATATGCACAATTGCGCATCATGCTGTCATCCCTCACTCTGTACAATAGCATACAGAAGTGACTGCACAACACACGTGATTGTGTGTATTGTGCAGTCGCTCCTGCACACTACCCTATGTCCCTGCCCAGTGACTGCACAATGCACACACAACCATGTGCATGTTGTGCAGGTGCACCTTCTCACCCCCATTGAAATCCCCCAACAGACAGGTATACCCGTGCAGGTACAGGTATATACCCACATGGGGTATGGGTACAGGTTGGGGCTGGCATACCTGTACAAAAACCCATACCCCCAACCTAGGTACAGGTTTTTGCTGGGTATGGGTACGGGTACACCTTTGTATACCCAGGGGTATATCCGTGCCATTTCCTACATGTCAATGACCCTCAAGTGGCAACATGGACGTATGGAGGCTCTGATCCTGCCATCCACAGTTTGGTGCATTGTATTCCATTGAACCTGCTGTATATCTAACCCTATATGCAGATCCATCTTCATCCCAAAAGAGATGTCGTTGTGCCAGCTGCAACACCACTCTTGCCAACACAAGAAGATCTGGAGGCGAACCTCTCACTCTGGATTCACTCAATCTTGTCCTCACTCGTGTTCAGCAAGCCCTCACCCAAGCTTGACTCCAGGTCCAATATCCAGACCTCGACATCCCAAAGCATGCTAGATAGTATTCTTGCTTTTGCAAGATCAATTACTGTCCATACCATCATCAGTTCTAGATCAACCTAGGTCTGCACTTGCCCCTATCTGGATCAAGCATAACAAAAGGTCAAGCTAATTTCAAAGAGGTTACCATCACTGTAAACCTCCAACATATCTTCTCGACCCCCTCCCTTGAACCCTCACCTGTGGGGAGCTCGCTACTGATGAGATGACTCAGAAACTCCCTCAGAACATTCTACCTCTGATGATGAGGAAGAAAACCCAGACCCCAACTTTATCCTCCCCTCTCAAGAAGAACAAGATGACAATCTCACCAGTTCTCTGCCTCATTAGTACTCCCTTGACCACCCACCCCACCATCCCCAACTCTCCTCGCCTCCGCCCCACCACTTTCCATTCCAGGGGGACACATCGTCTATACCCCCCTCCCACTACCTCCACCAACATCAATGTCCTCGACCAAATCAACTGAACTTCACATCAGAATCCCAAAAGGATACAATGGCTCCCTTGATACTTTCCAATGATGGTTAAACACCGTACTTTTTTACCTCCATGTGAATGCCCTTATATTTGACACCGATGCCAAAAAGATCACCTTCACTCTATCCTATATGACCAAAGGATCTGCCATCACCTGGGCAGCCACCTGTCAACAAAAAGCAGTTGCCTCATTAGGACCCACACTTAATCCTGGAATGTTCATTAACTTCATCACCAAATTTGAAACATCCTTTAAACAAAGGGATACCACTGGAATCGCAGTTGCCTGGCTATCCACCAAATGCATGACCTACTCGAAGAAGGACCAGGATTACTCCCCTACCCTCACAGAATATGTCTCTGAGTTCCAAAACCATGCCTCCATCGCTACCATCACCAACCAGAATATCCTCATCAGGTACTTCTCTTCCTGAAATGGCTCCTAAGGGCTAACTGGGCCTAAGGCAAACCAAACCAACAACCTAAAGACTATAGATCTCAAGAGGGAAACTAGCCTCAAGAGGGGAACTGAGGGGGGAACTGAGTGGGACTCAAAGGAGGGAAATATT
>JBBPRS010000429.1:0-15444 GCA_038093155.1 Boletus huronensis
TGCTTAAAATTCCTCACGGGAAGTTGTGCGAGGGAGGGCGGGCGGGGCATCCCCTATGTATCCTCATTCCTTTAGCTGGCATATCAAATCGTTACGATCTTATCTTTGCACGCCACGACGGTGCGCAAATCAAAGCGGGGATGGTTCGGCGAAGCAAATGATATGCATTACTCTCCTTCAGCCTCCATCATGTTGCGCCTCCGCTCGTTGAAGTCCCAGCGATCAAGTCCTCCGAAATCGATCTTGATAACTCCCGAGGACAAGTTAACCTGAAGTTCGCAGATGTGTGATACGCGTGCTCGCCAGCTGTCTCCTCTTTGAGTTGTATGAGTTTTGCACGAGACTCGGTAGAGAGGACCACGGCTTACGTCGCTGTACCGTACGTGTCTCCGCTTTGGCTAACCACGCGTACGGATTGATCGACGTTCGACTTGGTGTCGTATATCCATACACTCTTTCCTCGATAAAATTCTTGCCAACCATGAAAGTCTACGAGCCTGTTCGGGGGACGAATGCGGTTTGCGCCGTGAGGGGGGGTTGGGGACGGGCGGACATCAACATCGTTGAAAAGGCGCAAAACCATCAGGTTTGAGATGCCTGCTAGCAGCTCGCGCTCTTTGGGAGAAGATGGATTTATGATCTGGAAGATCGCTGGAGGAGCATCCTCGTCCTCGTCATCACTGTCGTCCTGTTCGTCCACGTTATCGGGTTGGAGAGGTTGACCTGACGCATTCTCGTCTACATCGTCGCTTCCTAGGATAAGTTCCTTCTCGCTGTCCTGAAGACGGGTACGAAACGCTGCCCAGGAAGGTTCATCGGAAAAGTCAGTGCGGACAAACAGACCCAATTCAGGGACATCGCGAGTGACCCCATCCAACGGGTCGGGGTCAGTGTCAGCTTCAGCAGTGGATGTCGTTTCTGGAAAGACATCCTGAGAATTGAGTTGATCAGTGTGGCTCGGGGAGACGCCGGAGAGATACCTACCTGCCACGGTTGGCACAGTGAATCCGGACCACCCGACCCTAGCGCGGTCCAGAACTGCTGTGCTATCCTCAATCTCCATCTTCTGCGACCCTCTGCTGGGTAATGTCGTTTCGTTTCAGCGTAGTTTCGCTGACCGGAGCTGTGAGCACCGATTCCTTTGATGGACACTTTTGCACTCACGACAATGTAGGGAACGAGAGGTGAGTCGGGTGAGGACATCCCCAATGAAAGTTCGGGTTGAAACCTAGTAGCACTTGCCCGATCCCGTCCTTCAATTGACCATCTAGTGGCTAAACAACGAGTCCCATCAAACGTTGACCTGCCATGTTGCGGTTCTCCTGGAAACAGACCGAGCCAGCTGGGGAGGACGAGTCCGCGTGATCAAGTTACCCCACACCCTAACCCCGATTGTGTCTCGCTCGCCTACACGCGCACACACATGTGGCCGCAGCACCTTACGTTGCATGCCAACGATTGGTCGCTGTCGTCCTGAGCAAACAAAAGTGGATACGAGCATCGTGGTGCATCCCAGGCCCCCGCCGCTGCGGATGTGAATTCGGTTGTCCGTCAAGCAACAGAAGCATGTACAGATCTGCAGATCCATCTTCGTGTGTGTACTATATCCGCCGTGCCGGAACCGGAACAGCTTCTAGCCCATCGATATAAGCAGCAAAACTACTTCTTGTGAGTGTTGTTCTTGGTCCTCATTTCCCTGAATCAGCTCGGACGCTTGCACAAGAATGGCACCTCCCAAGGGAACTACTGGTATGTTCTGTCCTTTGGCGGCTCGGGATCGTTCTCTTATCCATGGTGCTGCCGTTAAGGATCTCAACTCAACCGACGACAATGGGCTTACGCTTTCGCCCTCGTGACGACACTTTTCTTTACTTGTGAGTTGTGCGTCGATTCCACTCCATAGAACCAGAGGCTTAACGAACCTGGCAGGGGGTTTTGCGTATGGTGTGAGCGTTGCACTGTATCCTTGACGAAGCTCGATGCTAACAACAGTCTTCGCTAGCTCCTTGATGTCCTCAATGCTCACTTCCAAACCGTGTTCGGTATAACAAAGCTGCAGAGCACTATGCTTCAGCTTGCTTATTTCGTGAGCAAACCGGCGTGCAGATATAGAATTTCGTTTGACGAGGGCCTATCAGGGAGCATACTTTGTATGGGCACCTTTCGCAGGCTTCTTTGTGGGTCATTCTCTCCATAAGTTCGGATGGCGCTGACCCTGAACAGATGAAACGGATAGGATACAAGGTAACTTGTTCTAGCAAAAATCGGTTATTGCTGTTGATCCGGTGGATAGAAAGGCATTCATATTGGTTTGACTCTATATTCGCTCGGTGCCATATTCTTTTGGCCTTCTGCCAAGTTCGAGAAATACGGTGGATTCGTTGGAAGTACTTTTGTCATCGGTGCGTGAATCGTCCCTTCTGCGCGGACGTCATTCTGAATGGGTCATGATCATCATGTCTTAGGCTGTGGTCTGTCTACTCTCGAGGTCGCGGCAAACTCCTACATTTCAGTTTTGGGAACCCCTCAATATGCAGCTGCTCGTCTCAATTTCAGTCAAGGCTTTCAAGGAGTGGCTTCTTTTTCCGGACCTCTCATTGCAGCGCGATGGTTCTTCACGGGCGCAAATGCAACCTCTCTTGGTACAGTGCAGTGGTGCGTTCCGTATGCTCATTTCGATGCAATCAAAGCTGATCCGAATATGCAGGGTCTATCTCGCTGTCGCAGGCCTTGGTGTCGTTCTCAATGTATTGTTCTTGTATGTCGCCTCTATCTTTCACCATTCCTACTTTATGACGTTCTTCAGCTTCGCCAATCTACCGGAAATAACCGAGGATGCCCTTGCCGAGGAGATGCAAGACGCAGGAGTGCAGGACGACCAAGGTTCATTTTGGAAACAGTACCGCTGTATCTTTGGTTTTGTCGCGCAGACCGCCTACGTGTAAGTTTTTGGCAATTTTTATTTGGCAGATTTTGTGCCTAACGCGTGGTACTCAGTGGAGCGCAAGTCGGTGTAGCTGCCTTTGCCGTAAACTTCTTCGTTGATCAAGGAGTTGGTCTCAGCCAGTCCAAAGCGAGTGATTTGTTTTCGTTCTGCCAAATCACTTTCACCGTCGGACGGTAAGGTATTCCTTTGCGATTGGCATGGGAGTATGACGTTGGTCCCTAGATTTGTCGGTGTGGTGATCTTGAACTTTATCGACCCAGCTCTCTTGCTCGCGATCTATGGCTTCTTCTGCACCTTGTTTTGTCTCTTGGTCTCACAACTGCCAGGGTATGGTGCTATCGGGTGCATATTCTGCCTGTTCTTCTTCGAGTCTATCTGCTATCCGTGTATTTTCACCCTCGGCACCAAGAACCTTGGCAAATACACAAAGAAGGGGTCGGGTTTGATCGTCATGGTGAGTACGTTCCCGTGTACTCACCCTACCAGCTTACAAGTTGATGTTAGGGAGTTGGAGGAGGAGCCTGGTACCCATCCGCGCAAGGTGCATTGGCCGATTTGACATACACTCGCCGGTCATATCTTGTCCCGATGTCAGGATACATTGCAATGACGTTATACGCTATGTGAGTGACGATATATTCTCGCAGAGCGCTTACTTCCAAGGCTCCTCCCAGTGGCCTCGTAGTTGATCAGGCAAGGAAGACTGGCTTCACGATCAGAAACAGAGATGAGCTGTCCGAGAAGAAAGCAGCATTCGAAAACACCGTTCAGCCTTCGACAATGTTGCCTTTTCAGACACCCCACAAGAGCAAAGTGGTTTCCTGGGGGAAGTCTGAAGACGGGGGTGCAGATGATTAAAGCAGCTTATTTAGTGTTGCGAAGATTTAACGACATTTCCGGACGTATACCAATGAAATTCCAACAAATCTCTATCAGACGTCAGCTACCTGGCAATAAGTGAAATATGTGGTTCCGTGACTAAACTGCCGAGGTTCTTGAGCCCACTAAACGGTCCACGACCTACAACAACCCCGTCACTGGTTGATTCGACGCGCGGTCAGAATCACTCACCGGTCGTATGTAGGGCAATGACAGGAAGGTGCCGACGAAAGGGAGCTGTCGTAAGAACGTCACGACGACGGGAAAGAAGTCGCTAGATCGTAAAGATGTGAGATGCACGCAAAGATCGTTTCAAGCAGGATAACCCTACCCGAAGAGATTCAAGAATCCAAAGGTCTCGACGATCATCCCAATGAATGGGTATTTGAAAAAGACGAGCAGAACCCCACCAAGAAAACATATCGTTCCACGCAGTTTTTGCTTGCGAGCAAAGAAATAAAATGTTTTGTGCGGCCCAATGATGAGTGTGAGGCCTGAGAGGAACAACATCTAGGGTGGAAGGGTGGTAAGTGAGTACTTGAGTGCCCCGGACAGGTTGGCGCGAGGGTGCACTGACGTTTCCGAGCGCAAGCAGAGCAGCGTCGAAGAAGAGCATTATCCCCAAGAACATGAACAATGTCCCAAACGTCGTGAGTGCGACACCGATCTCTGTGCATGGAAATTAGTCGGTTGAACAGGCAGGCGATGAGGGTCAGCAGGGCACCGACTTTGTGCATCAGAGAGCCACATTGTGGACGTGTTTTGACGATGGCCAAAGGGTGGATAGCCGCGAGCTCGTCGTGCAGGTGCTCGGATTTGTCGCGTGCGCAAGGACACGTCACTGCCACCGCAATGAAGCGTGGCACTACCAGGTTTCAGATCTTCAGAGTTGTACATTTACATTCGCCATAGGAGTCCTCGTCTTAGCATGCTTGCGGTCGCATTATTTTGGCCCTATAGGTCGAGGGCCCGTACTCGACAGGCCATCTGAGAACCGCGGGACACGTATCGGCGACAGTTCACGCGAATCAAAAGGCGCAGATACGGTGGAAGGTAGTCGCGACCTCCCACAGCAAGATTGTCACCAAGACCATTAGGAACGTACGTATGGTATCATCGCATGTATTAAGTAGTATAACAATGCATAACGGTCCATTGGTAATGCAGTTTACAATAGAAAGTATAGAAACTTGAATAAATGAAGCTTTCGAGGGCCGTTCAATGTTCGGGTATCAAGAACATGCATGCTCCAAATGCCGGGGGGCATGAAGCCCTATCCTAACAAACCACTCCACCTTCCCGCTTCTGTAGTTCCCTAGCAGCAATGACCCTGTCGTACGACTCCTTCAGCGGGCTTCTATGCGTGAGAAAAGATATGTGGGCGCTCAGATAAGGAGGCGGTAATAGTGGGTGAACTGCCTCCAAGCCAACGGAGATGCTAGCAGGAGGAAATTTGGCAGTGTATTGCGGAGTGGATGGACGTGTCGTCGGAAGGTATGCCAGCGAGGATAGTGCTTGGACAGACGATGAAGAATTGGAGGAGAGTGAGGAAAGTGTTCGGTGGCGGTCGTGCGTTCTCCCGAAGAGATGGGATTGGACCTGTGGTTGACTCGGAAGCGTGGCTACCGAACGCACAGAAGAAACCGAGGTTCGACGATTTGGTGAAGACTGTGCACATGTCGTCCTCACGCTGGATGGGGAGGTTGATAGTTTGTCAGTCTGATCACGACCTGGTGACGACACGGGAGATGCTTCCGAGGTGACGGTCAACGGAGTGAGGGGTACCACTTTGGATGTCATAGGTACACCCTGCCCAAATGACCGTCCCCGGATTAGAGGGTGTGGACGTAACGGTGCTTCTGATCTACTTGTAGTAGAATGCATGGAGGGAGGTCGTGTCATCGATAGGCGTTTGTTCGATGGGTGATGCGTCCGATGAATGGGGGAGGTATTCGCTGAGCGTGTCTCCATAACGCGTGATTCAATAAAGGAAAGCTGTGTTTGAGGAACCGGTTCTGTATGACTAGATGGTGGCGCAGCCACTGTTTGCGAAGCTTGAAGCCCACGTGCAGCTGACACAGATGTCTTCGCCGGCGCTTCTTGAGCACGGATAGTGGGCACGCGAGACAACGACTGAGGCTGCGCCCGCGGTGTATCTGGACGTGGTATGAACTCGTCGACGGGTGGGCCCGTGGGTACGGACTTGCGTTGGTCGACGGGTGTCTGGCCGCTATCCGAACCAATACTATTTGGTGTCGCAACACCGCTTTCGCTGGACACCCATTCGTCATCGTCGTCCACGGGATGGGTAGCAAGAGTGAAGCCAGCCTTAGTCTTTCCACCCTGCTGGCGTTGGGTTGGGGGCGGTGCATAGCGGTGAGCTTGTAGGTGTTCTCTGGAAGCCACCCGTGCCGTACTGTTCACCCGCGGAAGGGGTGACGTATTCCGTGAGTGCGACTGGGGGGGATGGGGTAATGAAAAAAAATCAGATCCAACTATCGAAAAAAAAAAGACGATGAATCAAGGGAACCTACGTCGTGTCCATAGCCGATTTTCTTTGTTTTTTCGGATTGCTTTGGCGGTGCTGGATCTTTCTGGGTAAAATGTAGATTCAATGCAGCCTTGGAAGAACCGGTTGAGGAGGAGCGGGAATGGGTGCGGGGAAGACCAGTTGGGCCTGTACGATGAGCCTTTGGCGCCATGGATGGGGGTGGTGCGAATTGATTCTCCGCTGTTTTGCCGCTTTATATCTCTACACTGCTTGCTTATCGCACTCGACCGACTTTCATACGACTGCCATCTTGACGAGCGATAGGGCGAGGGCACACCCATACCCACGAGGCAGAATGTTCACACTTATGGGGTTCACCCAGATTACCCAGGCATCTTGCTCCATCAGTGTTTAATTCTTGCTGGAATTCTCACAAGCCTGTATCTCAGATCTGAATACGTTGACCGGTCATAGACAAAGCGGGGCGCTTGGTGTTTCAGATACATCCACCTTTGAACACGCAGTCCGTGGAGGATATTTCATACAACCTGTACGAACGTGCTTGATGCCCGGCAATTAAATCATCGCCACCCTTTAAGTAGCGTGTATCTGATTAGATTAGATGTCCTATGAAACCTTACGGTAAAATTATATTTCCCGCGTGTTCACATCAAACTCGTCTCTCCACATTGACGAGCCCGAGTCGGCATCATGGAGAGAGTGCATTTTCAACAAGAGCAGGCAAGTCCAGAGCAGGCTTCGTTTTGATATCCGTCTCATACAACGTCCAGATGCTCGCAGAGCTCAAGGACCTGGTCCAGAAGAGTCTTTTCACCCAAGTACGTCACGCGGAAGCTAGCCCTGCCCAGAGCAAATATCCACGTCTCGTGTCGTGTAGGTTGAAGTGAAACAAATCTTGAAAAAACGGACACAGTTCGAAACTGCCCTTGTGCGTCGAGTCGCAAAAAAGAGTGATTTTTTGCGGTATGCCGCGTATGAAATGGGCCTCGAGCAGTTGCGACGAAAACGACTCCAACGGCTGAGTATGTGCTCGGATCTGCGTCTTATGTTATCAACGACGTTCACGCTGCTTTCCAGACCTTCCAAAGTTGAAGTCGACGATATCGGACTATGCACTCGTCCGGAGGCAGTTCCAAATATTCGAGCGTGCACTCAAGAGGTTCAAGTCAGATGTTGGACTCTGGATACAGTACATCCAGGTGGCGAAACGCGAAGGAGCACGCGCTTTAGTGGGGCGAATCACCGCACGGTAGGGCCCAGTGTTTTGTGGCCACGAAATACGACTAACCTCGAGAGGGGTGCTTAGCGCTCTGCAACTTCACCCTCGTGTCCCTTCCTTTTACATTTTAGCTGCATCACACGAATTATCACACATGTCACCGTCTGCCGCTCGCTCTTTGCTACAGCGCGGGCTTCGGCTAAATTCAGACAACGTGGACATGTGGAGGGAGTACATCCGGATGGAACTTGGTTTCGTCGAAGGGATGCGAAGACGATGGAATGTTTTGGGAATTAACGCGAAAGAGGACGAGAAAACACAGATAGGAAAAGGAGTCGAGCCCGACATCGACATGGGCGGTGATGACGGGACCGTCGTCATTAACGAGCAGAGGGAAAAGCCACCAGAGGAGGTCATAGCCGCCGAGAAGGGTGGCGACGAAGGTGAAGCTGCACGCAAAGCGATCATGGATGGCGCCATCGTCAAGTCTGCATTGTCAAGTGCAGCAAAAGGTGTGTATATAATCTTGTATCCTTGAAATACAACTTTCTCAAGTTTCCCATCAAGCATTACCCACAGTAAAGCTCTTTGCGGAACTCGAAGCGCTCATTCGCAGCTATCCATGTCAGCTCTGTCTTCGTACCACATTATTGGACCATGTCTATTCCCTTCTGCAAGAATCGTTGCCCGATGATCCTCGTGCGATCCAAATGCATGCTACCAGACAACTACGTGAACTTACCCTCCCAAAAGAAGACGGCAAAGACGTTGTCGAAGATGACCCTCATCTTGTGGACAGTGAAAAGCTAATCGATGCTCTTCAATCTGCCAACGAGCGGCTTTCAACGGCCGTCAAGGCCTCTTTGGGGACTTCTACGAAGAGTGACACCCACACCACAGCTCATCCCAATATGTCCATGTCAGAGATATACGCCGATTTTGTGTCGGAATGGTGTCGGTCTCCGACACTGGAGTCCAACTTGGTGAGGCAAATTCCTGATCTCGTTCCTGTCTCGCTAGATAGTCACGACTACGTTACAGAGACAGTATTTAATAGGGTCTCTACAAGCCCTGGCACAGGCCTCTGGTGCATTACCAGTCTTGCAAGCCACCCACATCCGTTTGCTCCTACTTGACAACACATCGCCGAAGAGAACATTGAGATTTTCCAGGAAGTATTCAGCTACCTCTGCCTCTCCCGGCGTATGGCTTTCCCGGCTAGATGCAGAGAATGCGTGCGACCTGGGCAACATCGAGTCAGCCTGGGCGTCTGCACGCACCGCAGTGGTTGCAAGCCAGGATGTTGACGGCACTGAAAAAGTCTGGTTGTGGGGACTTGACCACCAGTCAAGTGACACAGAAGATCAACATGCTATTTACGAGGTAAAACTATCCTCGTACACGTAGTTCCGATCACTGACACGAATCCGCTGCGCAACGAAAAGGATCTATTGAACGACAGCATGAAAAATTCGGCCACACGAACTATCCACGAGACCTTGCTCCTTCGATATGTTTCTGAGGCGATACACTCTCAGGGGACCGACAGCGCCACGCGTCTCAAGCTGATGCGGCATGTGTCTAGCGCGTATCTCCCCACCGCAGCCGTCTGGGAGCGCGTCTTCATGCTCGAACATGCACGCGACGGCCTTGCAGACAAGTCGCTGCTTCGCGCAGTGTACGAATATTGGCGAGCTGTGGACGGGATTTCGGCAGCGTCAGCTTGGGCTGGGTGGCTAATGGACCACGGAGATGGCAAAGGGGCGACACAGGTCATCTCGAGTGCTATGGTACAATTGGGTTCCGAGGACAAAATCCGGCTGACCGAGGCGTGGAATTCACGGCTAACAGGGAGCCAGACTAAAGATGGGGATGAGGATGCTTCTGAGGAAGAACATTTTCCATCGAGACTGGAGACAAGTTGAAACATGTCGTTCTTGATAGAATCGTCGACCGTTCTGCACATATGGACCTACGCAGCAGGCTCAGTTTCGTGACCAGGAGGATATATGGTGTTCTGCGGACAAGATGTACACGTCAAACAGTACGCCGAGCATGGTAGCTGGGTAATCATCCACTGGATCAGAATCTGACAGGTGCACAAAGTGGGGTCGACGTGTCAAGTGCTGAAATGCCAGAATAGGGATGATAATGAATACAGGAGCTGTCGTCTACTCGTCTGGCACCTCGATTTCGCCCGAGTTGATGCCATCAATGACGTCGTGAGGGGGTCGACCATCGACGGTGCACCCGATGCTCTGTGCAGTTCCCAAAATCTCCTTAGCGCCGCCGGCGAGGTCCTTTGATAGTGACTTGCTCTTCATCGTGCGGGCGATGTCAATGATCTCGTCCAGCGTGACGTTCCCAGAGTGCTTGATGTTTTTCTCCTTTTTACGATCGCGGGGGGGCTCTGCAACGAAGCTCAAGCACACGCAACAGAGAGCAACAGGATGGTCCGTACCCTTGAGAGCCCGGATGACAAGAGAGGATGCCGAGGGCACGACCGAGACGGTCGCTTGTCGGTTCTGGATCGTGAGTTGTACGGTGACCCGCAGACCCTTCCACGCGGATGTCGCTTTCGCGATATCTTCTCCGACCTTTTTGGGCGACTAGAGCAGGTCTCAGCGCACGCCTCTGAGCGCACGGTCAAGCGACGCACCAGACCGAGAGGACCGATTTTTGGGGCGAGGGCGGACGAAGCGCCGACTTCACCGCCTGTTGCCCGCAGGTAGATGACCTTGACTTCGGAGGGGTCCTGTGTGACGGTGAGCGTGTTTGGCGGTGCGCGGGACGACTGGATGCACTGACGAATTTTGGGGCCATGTCTTGGGGACGGCAAGTGCAGGATGTGCGCGGTGTGTGGGGGGGGTGGCTGATAAAATAAGGTTCAAACGCCGCTGTGGTGCTGTACAGGAGGATGCCGTCGAGCCGAGGGTGTTTGGAGAGGTTTGGCATACGTGGAAATCGTTTGCTTATCAGACGAGATTCCGCAAGCCAAGTTGAAGGCGGCGAGTGCAATGGGTGTATGGACACCGCAGGAAGGGTCGCTTTACCCGCTGCATTCGAACACGCGGATATAGATAATCTTGCTCTGCTGATAGGTAATCGCTCTCTGGCGTCGCTGTATCGTCCGTCGTTGATGTCTAAAATGTCACATCGAAGCTGATATGCTTGAACGATTGATCGCACATAATGACCGGATACTCTTGCTGCCGTATGTTCTCCCGATGTCGACGTCTTCCGAACGTCTTTGATCCTTTCATTCATCCAGCGAAAGCCTGACCCGATTTCATTCGAGATCGGCGCCTGCAATCACCGTGCTCGATTATCTTCGGCGTATAGTCAGATTTACCAAGGTGGAGGTCTGTCCATCTTCTCCTGGTAGAACGTGCCACCCCCGTCTAAACGAATCTCAAGAAATCATGCCTGTTACTCACTCTCCACTACGTCGATCAGATCTGCGCACGGATGCCACTTTTTACGCTGTCTTCCCTCACTTGCCACCGATTCATCATCGCTTCCGTCACCGTCTGCAGCAAGGGCCTATGCGATACATTCTGCACCAACAGCCTCTACGCACGTGTGGGCGGCATTCCCGTATCCGAACTAAACGTCCTCGAACGCGAGTTTCTCCGCATGATCGATTGGCGATTAACGGTTAGCACGTTTTTCCTTGACCCAACTTTCATCTCAACCTCGTCACCCACCCACCCCGCTCCTATCCGCTCCCCCCCCCCCCTTTCTCACCACTTGTTCTGGTCTTGACATGTCTTGTCTTTTTTGTTTTGTTTTCCTTTTTTGGCTGTTCGCTTCCGCGTTTTTGTCAGTGCACGCGTGAAGTCCTTCAAGAATATTACGTCAATCTCGTCCGCACGGACAGCAGTGGGAGATTTTTCATTCCTGGCTCGCCGTCCATGGCAGAGAGCTCAGTCCCTTCGGAAAGCGATCCGGAGAGTATGGCGTCGCGGTCGCCATCCCCAATGCAATCCCGGTCATCGATGGATCACCGCATCCCGCTCACCACCCGCATGCACTTACCGTCGCATCACGAGCCGTCGGCACCCCTGGCGCCGCAAGCCCCTACTCTAGAGCAAAACATGGCATTCGCAGACTTGCTTGAGGGAGGGTCTGGCATTCCTTTTGTACGACGCTAGACAACAGAGGCATATTCGAAAGAAGATGTTAGGGAGCGGTTCGTCTTGACACTTGTCAATGGCATATTAACCAACTACGTCTTTGCGTCACGCATGCGATTCAGAACAACTGCATTGTGTATGCACCTGAAAACAAACACAAGGACCTGGATCAATGAAACAAAGGAACGACTGCAATTTACAGTATTTGCTATGCTAGTAATGTGTTATCGATGGAATGGGTTTAGTAGAGGGAAATGTTACAGTCCTGTTATCTGGTGAAGAGTAGTGGCAAACAAGGAGTGTGGTTTGGGTTTTATGGATTTTCATCAGAGTCACGGACTCAGCGAAAAGAAAAGATAAGAAAAGATGGATGTTCTCCTGTGCAAAAGCTGAGCACACATCAACACGCAGAACAGGATTGACTTCGCACCGCAAGTATGACTACCTAACAATACACGAACGCGAGCAACAGCGAACAGCACAAACCGCCATGTCACATTCAATGTCAAGAACCTGCATCATGCACAAAAGAAAAACGATACATGAGCTCCCAATCAAATGGACACCCAGGAACGCGAGCAGGAGTAGGGCGAGGAAAGGAAGCGATGCAATGTCTATGCGACTAACATTACATTTACCGCCTCAACGCAGAGAGCATCTTCGCCAGCGCATTGATCTGGCCCTTCTGAACCTTCTTCGGTACACCGTCACTGCCTGTTTCGCTAACCTCGCGGACACCGTCGAGATCGGTGGTGGAGGTAGCGGCGTCGCGGAGTTGATGAACAGGGTGCTTTTGAGGTGCACCTGGCCGCTCGCTGATGGTGTCGAGTTTGGGATCTTTGGGCTTACGAGTACGAGGCTTGCGCTGGGGGGGTTGGCCGAAGATGTCACCGACTGGGTTCGGATGTAGTTGACGCGGCAACTGGTCCAACTCCCAAGGTACACCAGCCATAACTGAGTAACAATGGAATCAATGTACACGTTGCAAGCGAGAGTCAAGCAAAACACACTTTTGACATTCTTGGGGATAGCCTGCTGTTCCCCATTATTTCCATAAATCTTGTTGGTTCCGCTCTGACTCGACGTCTTGGTTTGCGCCCTCCAGCTCCCACTCGACACGCTCGTTGCCATCGTGCTGATGCTCCGCGTGCTCGAGTTACTGTATCGTGTGAACGCACTCGTGGACGTGCTCGCACTCGAAGTCGTCGACATCGAGCTGCGCCAGTTATACTTGTTGGCAGAACTGGAGAGCACGGAGTTAGAGGAAGCGGAATCCGGACCTGCACTACGAATCGATGGAGGTGATGGCCCACGAGGTCCTCTGCGCTCAAAGAATATACCGCTCTGACCATGCCCGTTGCCAGAGGATGTACCCCACGTATTCGGGTTAAAAGGCTGAGGCTGCCGGCCGCGTGTCCAGGTGACCGCTTCGTCCGCAGGAGACCGCTGTGGTGTGAGCGGCGTGCGGGTGTAAGGTGAATGTGGAGCGTGCACTTGATGACCGACACTAGGGGGAGTCGCACTATGGGGTGCCGGCACAGCTGACAGCCCCATGATCAGATTTGTCACATTACTGGCTGTACCAGGAGCGGGTTCATCTACGGGAGAAGAATGCCCCTTGCTTCCAAAAGACAGTTTCCACTTGGAAGCCTTCTTTGCGACGGCGGGGGCCGCAGGTGGGGAAACAGGCAGAGCCGACGCATCTGTAGCAGCAGGGTGGGATTCAACAAGGACGGTTGGCGTCCTGGAGGATGCGATGCTGGCCGCGCGACTGATATCGATGACTGGCGACGACACAGAGCCAGAGAGTGCCCGCGAGGAAGAACGCGACGCCAAACTTATCTGTCTTGCCAGGGTTTGCGAGGCAGACGCAAGCACGTCCAACGTCTCATCCGCAGCACCATTGGTAAATTGCTTGCTCTTCCGCGCTCCGCGACGTCCCCGTTTTTTCGTAGAGCGGCTCCGGCCATCCTCCAAGTCGTGTTCGGGATCCGGGTTCTGTTCAGGATCGACGTCGAGCTCGTCCGCAGCCTCGACCTCTTCGATAACCTCGATATATGAGGGTTTGAGGATTTCACTCTCCGTCTCCTCTACCACAGAGACATCCAAGTCGTGTACCGTCTCTAAACCTAACCCAGTCTTTTCAAATGCAGGACCAAATGAAGGAGCCCGCGATAAGCTGCGGGAGTGGATGACTGGCGTTCGGCCGCCTGCACGAGACGAAGGACGGCGTGAGGGTGGGCATGACGACAAAGGATGCCCGGGGGTTATTGAAGACGTGGAGACGACGCGCTTGTGGCTTGTGACGGGGCGACTGAGCGTCGTGGATTCGGACAACAGCGCAGGCAGATCCATTATCCAAACCCCAAAGTCGCGTGCGGTGACAGGCGTCGTCGTGTTCACGAAGAGAGAAAAGGAAGCAGAAGAAGGAATAGAGAAAACGCGTGTAGCAAAAAAATCAGCCACGGGAGTAGTCATGCCGGTGAAACGCTGCATAAAAAAGTCGGAACCATACTGACGGAAGAGGTTGAAGGAAGAGCAGACTCCTTGAGCAGTATCCGTCCAAGGATTGTAATGATACAACCTGAATCAAAGATCATTGGTGGGCATCGCGATTTGAGGTGGAATGAAACATACATGTTGATCAAGACGATACCAAGCGACCAGACGTCGGCAGGAGCAGGCCGGTACGTCGGGGCACAGTTGTTTCTACACTCGAAGCTCATGTATGGAGCGCTTCCACAGTCCATATCAGAACACTCTGCTTCTGTGGTGGAAAGGCCAAAGTCTGACAACTTGACGATGACACGACGTTCACCGTTGACGAAACCGTCTGTGACGATAAAATTCTCCGGTTTGATGTCACGGTGAAAAACGCCCTGCTCGTGACAGGAGGCAACGGCATCACACATCTGGGCAAACATGCGGGAAATGAGCCGCAGACGTGTAGGGCTGAGGAGCTGAGATGGATGGAGGGAAGCGAGAAGGGAAGGGGTCGGGGGAGTCCGCGAAGGCGAGGATGGGACATCTTCCGACACGATGGGTGTTGGTTCGTAATGATCACGTGCCTGCTCAAGGAAGTAAAATAAATCTTCGCCAGGAACGTACTCTAACAGAAGGAGGAGCAAGGCCGGTGTCTCGAACGTGCGATAGAGGGTGACGATGTTGGGATGGGGACGAAGAGACTGATGGATAGTGACCTGTGGGAGAGGATGAATATGGGTGCCAAGAATGTGTTCCCACGGGGACAGACCTCGGTCATCTGGGCAGCAAGGGCGTCCTGATCAAGATTGGCTTTGCTGAGACACTTGAGGGCAAAATCACGGCCATAGGTGACATAGCTCTTCGAGTGGGTCGGTTCGCCGAGATCAAGGGCGCCACAATGGCCATCCTCGGAGGGCTGTGCACGGGACAAGACCTCGCGGACGAGATAGACGACGGCATAGGATCCTGTTCCGAGTTTGCGAACGACCTCAAACTCGCTGGCGAGGCCAAAGTCGGTGCTGTCGTGTGAGACGGGTGCAGAAGAGAGACGAATGTGATGGCCTTGCAGAGGGATACCTTGACCGATGAAGTCTCCGGGAGCGAGAACGTCTTCGATGGTGGAGGAGCCCGAAGTGGAGCGACAAGCGGAGGAGGCTGCGGACCGCGGGATACGGGGACGAAGGGAGGAAGAGGACGGGAGGGGGAGGGGGAGAGGGACGGAAGATGGGAGGGGACTGGGGAGAGCGAGTGGACTGGCGGGGGCGGG
>JBBPRS010000430.1:0-15403 GCA_038093155.1 Boletus huronensis
TCTTCTCTTTCACATTACTATGCTTCCTTTTCACATCACCATATGTTTTACTCATGTTTCTCATATCCTGCCACACCTTGTGTGATGTGCATGTATTTAATCTCCTTCTCACAGCCATGAGGCTATGTATGCTTCTCTTCCATTCCTGATCCATGCTTCATCCTAGTGTATTTAATTAGCTGCCACAGATCCAGATCTAAAGTAGATCAGATCTGCCATGTGTATTTAATATAGTTTGAATATATAAACCCAAGAGCCTAGCACTGGAATCCCCAGTCTAGTTCTCTTTGGATACTTCCTCTAAAGGGATCCACTCCGTTCTCTTCTCTCAGTTCACCAAGGGCTAGTCCCCTTGCTATTCCCAGTCTTAGTTAGGTGTTGGTTTGGTTTGCCCTAGGCTTAGATCAGCCCTTTGGAGCCATTTTATCAACGGCACTCGAAACTCGCTTGGGGATCATGCAATCAAAAGCATGGCTGCTGTTGTGTATGCTGCAAGTAGGAAGCTGTGTTGCATCAGTCTTTCTGGCTTACCCATGACACTGATTTAGGAAGTGACACCATGAGTCTGGTCTATGAAGATTTGCAGACACTTCATATCAGAGAATTTCTTTCAGAATCTCGCTACGATGACCTGTTTCGTTCTTGCAATGGTCCTTCACCTCGATGTTCAAAAACGAGTGCGTGCTGAGCTGGATTCGGTTCTTGGCGGGGAACGACTTCCTACCTTTGAGGACAAGGAGAGGCTTCCATACTTCATGAACGTATTCCGTGAGGTTTTGCGGTGGCTCGTCGTCTGTACGTCGCCATGAAGCCCAAGCTTGATCCAGCTAACCCTATAAACAGTCCCGTTCGGTAGGTGGTTCCCCGCAAACTGTAGTCTCAACCGACGGCTTAGTCCACTTCAGCCATTCCACACCGTGCCACGAACTCTGACACCTACAATGGGTACTACATCCCAGCCGATGCGACAGTGGTAGGTAATAGCTGGTGCGTCGTCATGTTTCGACTAAATAGCGAGCTCACCTTTTACGGACAACATCCAGGGCGCTTTTGCATGATCCAGAAGTTTACCCAGACCCAGAGAGGTTCTATCCTGAGCGCTTCGAACGAGAGAACGTACCGGACCCTATCGACTATGCCGCTTTTGGGTACGGAAGACGGTGAGTCGCAACTTGAATGAAGACATCTCCCTCTCACTTCGTCCAGTTCGTGTGCCGGAAAGAGCATGGCACTCGATACCGTATGGATAGCCATGGCCACGATCTTATCCGTCTTCTCCATCGACGCGCCGGTGGACGAACATGGCACACCTGTGATGCCCAAGATTACGTTCCGTCGCTCCACAATCAAGTCAGTCTTTACACAACGAATGAGAGCCCGAACCTAATGCCGTTTGTTTTCAGCCATCCAGCCCCGTTCGACTGTGCGTTCAAAGTGAGGTCGCCGACCGCGCATGCTTTGATTCACCAAGAACTAGACTGGAGTGTGGTTGGAATGTGAGATCATTGATGGAAGTAGAATGACATATTGTTATTATTGCTTTCCTCTATGTGCTTTCTGTTGTAACTTTCACTGCATAGATTCGGTAGTATGGCTATGTATGACCTGAAATGTAAGGAACCGTAAGCCATTATTATTCGGTAGTCGAAAATTAATTTGACTACTAACTGATGTGGATGGATGGATGGAATGTGATCAACGGGTTGACACGGTATAGCCACGGATTCCCAGATCGACGACCCGGGCACATACCCGCCAGACCCGTGCTCTACCCTAGTCGCGGCCGGTATCCGCGATTTTGTATACCTGTTTGGTCGCTGACACCTTGATTAAAATGCCAACAGGCTTAAGCAGCCAAAGACACAGCATTGAAGGAAGTACTAAACCTTTCCGGCTTTCATCAACATGACGCCCTCCGAGATCCCGTTCAAGGCACCAAGCTTCAAGGTCACAGGGCTAGGCTTCAGCATTCCATCAATTCAGCAACAGAAGCAAGAGAGATACACCTGTTACACGAACGGTGACACTTTTGGGGCATGGATGTGGGTTCCTTGTTGTATGAATGTAGACTAAACTTGGAGAGCCGGTGTTGATCATCATCAAGGGGACGATCCCCTTGTGCAACGCGTCCCGGCCCCTGGCGACCGCGCTCCATAAGCTGCGGTTTGACTGAAGTACCTTGGAATTGAATAGCCACATCTATAAGGCGGGTCAATCTCACTCACCAGCTCTGATCCGTCATCGAACTCAATATGTCGGCACGGAGTTCGACATATATAGCATGCGTAGGTATCTCGCGAAGTTCCTGCGCTTGCCGGGGTCTGTTGTATGCATTCTGAACTGTAAGTAGACTTGCGCAGCTCGTTCGCTGGTGGAGTTGAGGGCAGGGACACTGACGTCATTACCCCAAACCAAATTGTATGAATGGATTAACATCCAATCGACTCTGACCCCACCTCAGAAAGATGACTGCATTGCGTCCTCTAACTCAATCAACGCATCTGCTTCGGTCCCGCGTTGGCGTCGATTCGTTGAATAGGGCAGGATTGATGACGACCAACCTTCGTGCACAAGCCTCGCAAGCACCGACCCTCATCCAGGATAAAGAAACAGGGTTCGGCTTCATTCGTTCGAACCCGCGTACTCAGAAGCCCCGCAAGCTCGGCGTGACTGAAATACGCGGCCCGTATTACGCAGCGTACGGAAAGCGGCACCTTCAGGACGTTCTTGAGACGATGGGGTATCACATCGACGGATTCAAATTCGCAGGGGGTTCGTTTGCGCTCTTTCCGGAGCGAGCTGTGATGGAAATGATCGAACTCGCGCACGAGCATGACGTTTATGTCTCGACTGTACGTCCAACGGGGATCTGTTGTCGTGTAGACAGTGCGCTCATGTATACAGGGTGGATGGATGGAGCATGTATTGACACACGCAAATGTCACTACCGTCGTCGACTGCTACCTGAAGAAATGCAAAGACATGGGGTAAGCACATTGTCACGCTCGTCCAATCCAGACACACACGACAAAAATCACGTTTTTTTCAGCTTCGACGTCATAGAACTCTCCGCGGGCTTTCTTTCCTTCCCGTCAGACGACTGGTTGCGACTGATTGAAAAGGTACAGAGTCATGGGTTGACACCCAAACCCGAACTTGGAATCCAGTTTGGTGCTGGTGGTGACACGGACGTCGCGCAGCTGGAATCGACGGGAACGAGCGACCCGTCTAAAATCGTGAACCTCGGCAAGAGGTTTTTAGATGCTGGCGTGGAGCGTATCATGATTGAGAGCGAGGGGATCACAGAAAATGTGCGAACTCCGCGTACGGACGTCATCCAGGCGATCCTCAAGGAGCTCCCGATGGAGCGTGTCATGTTCGAGGCAGCCGATCCACAGGTGTTTAACTGGTACATTCGGGAGTTTGGGGTCGACGTCAATCTGTTCGTGGATCATAGCCAAATTGTGCAGTTGTCGTGCTTGAGGAGCGGGACCTGGGGCATGGCGGACACGTTTGGAAAGATTGTGAGCTATCGCGAGTAAAGTTGGACGTAGATCGATGCTATCAGAGAGAATGCCGTCGGAGTCGTGACTTGTTTTCGTTACATAACTTTCAACGTTAACTTTCGACCCGTTGTAGGGTGATGAGTCGCTCTGTACTTGATGGTCATCCGCTAACCAGCTTATTCGACCCGCAAGTGATGTCCGTTGCCAATTCGCTCCATCCCTTGTCACCTCCTCGCCGCGGTTATTTTTAATCCTACAGTATCATGCGACACGAACCAACATCGCCACTAGCCTGTGTATTGTTGGGGATCTCACGGGACGGTGCTAACTTATCCCCGGACGGCGCAGTTTGACAATTGCCGATATCATTTTTAAACACACTGGATCTCCATCGCTTTGAAGCGCACGGAACTGCACACCCAAGCTCGTTACGATGCTGCGCGACAAATCCTGGACGCGCACTTCTCCGCCAGAGACCCCGAGTACTCCAAACAATGTTAAGTTGTCCTACGAAGAACTTATGCTTGGTGTATGGCGCGTCCTGGTCTTGAAAGATTCACATTTTTCGATGTTCAACTTCCGATGGGAGAACCTCTCCACTACTTTTCCACTACTTTGTCGTGCCCTCTCTGACGTCTACACCATCAGCCCTCGATTGTTTGTGCTTAACATCATGGCGCACTTCTGGTTTGCCATCGAGGGGCCACTCTCGCTCTATTTCTCCAATAGGCTGTTTTTCTTTGTGAGTGCACTAGGCTCTCCGAGGTCAGGACTAACTGGTGTTACTAGATCGAGAAGAGGATTTCAGGAGGCTTCGCTAATGACCAAATACCCATTGAGTTGTGCTTGGCAGCGATATCCAGACTCGCTTGTTCTGCATTGAGCGCCTATATGAGATGGTCATCGTGAGTTCATGAGACTGTTTTGTGAATATAAACGTACCTCTTCTTCGACAGGCGACACAATGGACATGCATATTCTTCACGTATCAAGTATGAGTACCAAGCTCGTGTCTTCTCCGGTGAGCTTATGACCATCATTGCCAAAGGTATCTAGTTTAAATTGGGACAATCCTAGCCAAGTTAGCTTGCGATCTGCCGACTTCTCAGGGTGAGTGCATATCCTACCACCCAGTGTCAATCTGTCGCTCATGTTCACCTAGACTATGCCGCATCCGACATTGACATTGAGGATGTATATGGATGTTTGGAGCGAGGAATCACGCTTGTGAACAATGTGATATCTTTCATTTTGCACCTCCGTTTTATTGCACATGTCATTGGGAGTGGCTTCAATGATGGAGGACCTGTATTCCTTGCTCTATGCATTCTTCCCCCCTTGTCGAGACAATTTATGTCGAGTGACCTCTGGACAAAAGGTGCGATAGTTGATCTGAATTTAATTACCTCCGCTGACTGGCTCGTTTATGTTGTGGGGATTAGCCTATGTGGCCACTGCAGCGAACAAGTTTTACATCCGCAAATCTGCCTTAGAAAAGCTTGTTGAGGCCGCGCTGAAACAGGAGGTTATGGCAGGAGGTGTAAACAAATTTTTGATGAATGGTAGTTCTCCACCTTAGACTGCTTGCCAACAACTGACGTGACCTTTCTACACATATCAGAGTATCGCAAGGCAAAAGACGGCCTCGGAGATACCCCTGACACTCGACCCGAAACGTTGTACACACAGCAGCGCGAATCATTATTGGATATCGTTATGACACTTTGTTCAGATAGTCCGAATGTAAGTCGCATTCTACTGCCTTCTACACGATGCTAATTGCCATTTAGCTTTACTTCACGTTCCTGGCACTCATCAGCCCTTCCAAGCTGTCCATCATCCAATTCGCTGTCCTTGACCAAGCTTCGAGTTCCTTGCGCCTCACGTTCGCATCGATAGGATGGGAGATGGACATTTGGCCAGGCATGTTTGCACGGTTGAGGAACGTGTACGCTGCACTTGATACCAAGAATAAGATGAAAGACGGCGAAACAGCGTTCCCGCGTCCAGGGTATGAGACTAGTGCAGGGATGGGCATCGAAGTACGGTAGGATGATCACGTCCTTGTGAAATACGCTGTATGAGAACTGAAATCTGTGCTCCCAGAGACGTATCTTTCTCCTATCCTAGCAATCATTCCGAACGTGGAGCCCTCTCTGATGTTTCGTTCACCGTCCAGCCAGGTCAGCTTGTAGTCATTGTTGGCACCAACGGAAGTGGGAAATCGACCATCATCAAGCTATTAAGTCGATTTTACGAACCCACTTCGGGCAGCATACTAATAGATGGAATACCAATCGAAGAGTACAGAATGGAGGAGCTGCGGAAGGGTATCGCGATGCTCACGCAAGAACACCAACTACTTCCTCTGTCCATCGAGGAAAACATCAAACTTGGCTCGTCAGAGGCAGAAGCAATGGATGACCAGCAAAAGATCCGGGAGTCGGTGTTGGCTGTTGGTGCTGAAGGCATCGTGAAGAACTTTTCGGATGGATATGACACCGTGCTGGAGCCTGTTAAGACTGGTTATCTCAGCTACGCAGGTCAGGGAAATAGAGAGCTAGAAACTATCCAAAATAACTTGGAGAAACCAACAAGTATTTCAGGCGAGTGGCTACTTGTCGATTTGTTTTCACCATTTTCCAACTTTTTGATTCTACAGGAGGGGAGAAACAAAAACTCGTCGCGTACGTTTGATCGTAAACCCTTGTTGCTTGTTCGTCACAAACAGTGTCTCGTTTTCAGTGCCCGCACGTTCATGCGCCTCTTCACCTCTCCCATCAAGCTCGTTACTGTAGACGAGCCCAGTTCGGCCCTCGATCCCGAAGCCGAATACAGACTCTTTGCCAACCTTAGACAGGAAAGAAAAGGTCGCACGATGATGTTCGTGACGCATCGGTTTGGACACTTGACGAAGCACGCAGACCTGATCATGTATGTCTTCGTCTCCTCTCTTTCCACTCCCAAGTCTCCACACATTTGCGCCTGATGAATTGGCCATGGGGTTCGCGTCACGATGATACTGATGTTGATGATGCTTTTTTTTGCTCTAGTTGCATTAAAGAGGGTGCTGTCGTCGAGACTGGCACCCATGCGGATTTATTGTCAAGGGGAGGGGAATATGCACACTTGTATAATGTCCAAGCACAGGCGTTCGCGACTACATGAGCAAGGAGAGCGACATGGCCCCATTGCTCACGTTACACATAATGTGGTGCTAGTACATGCAATTCAGTCATAGCCAGACGTCCAGCCTCACATACCCAAACGTGGAGGCCATCTTTGATATCCTGTTCCAATCTGTACATATTCATTCGCATCCGTCAGAACCCCCGCGACATCGACAGGTCAAGAACTCACTTGTGGAATATGTCCGTCAAGAAATTCTCCACCTTGCCAGGAACCAGATCAACATGGATCTCAAATGGCTTTTTCAGAGCCACACCCTTCACGTCCGCTGTCAACGCAGCACCACCAGCGCTCTTCCTCAGCGACCCAGAGAGATGGATGGAGGTGATATTAAGCGCTTCAGCTCCGGCGCCGACGATCGCCTTGCCTATCTTGAGGACTTCCTGACTGCCCTTCTCCGCTTCAGATAGTAAAATGCTGGCGGCGTCGAGGCCCTTTGTGGCACCCTGCGCTGCCGCCAGGGCGGCCATTGCACTCTCAAAGGCAACGTACTCCACGCTCTTGACAAGGTCTGCAATTCCAATTGCTTTGTTCGCATCGTCGAACACGACGTCACTGGCGTGCTTGTACGCGGCGAGGGTGGTTTGTGCACCATTGAACGCAATCTTCTCGCTGCCGTTCTGAACAGCCCGCAGTACTTTGGTTGCTGTATCGACTACCGCCTGCGTGGCTTTGTCAACGTCGGTCAATGCCCGCTGGGAGTCGGAGATGAGGGCAGGGCTAGTCTGTTCCGCCAAGTTGAGATTTTTCTGCGCCGCATCCAACGCGGTCTTCTCCGACAAATAGTTGGCCGATTTTAAGGCGGCCTGTACAGCACTCAACGTACCCTGAGTGACCTTCAACGACGTCTCAAACGATGCTAGCTGTATCCCGAGTTCTGAAATCTTTAGTTTCTTGAACCATGGCCCGTGCTCGAGACTTTTGATCTCCCTGTCGATGCTGTCGATACGATTTTGAAGATCCTGGACGTTGCGTTTTGCACTCTCGATGCTCTTCTCCGCAGAACCAAAATCACGGTCCATCTTCGCCTTCGCAGCTGAAACTTGGTTTTTCGCGTCCTGGATATCGTTAGCCGCCTTCCGCTTCGCATTCTCTAGTTCGTTTTCAGCAGCGTGCGTCTTGACATCGCGATCATGCTGTGCGTTCGTCAAGTTGGTCTGGGCATTCTGAACCGCGCCGTCGTATGCCTTTTTGGCACTTGTGATGGACTCTTCGAGGGCTTTGATTTTGGTGTTGTAATCATTGATGATCTTCAAATTTGTTTGCGTGACGCTCTGCTGGTGGGCTTCCCACGAAGCTTGGGCAACTTTGAGTTTCCCCTTCGCCTGCGCAATGCTACTGTCGAGCGTAGCTTGTTCTGCAGCGGTTTGCCTCTCTGCAGCCTCGATCCCCTCTTCTGAAGCTTGTTGCGCTTTCGTGAAGAGATTGATCAGCTCGTCATGAATGTAATCAAGGAGGTGTTCTTCGAGGTCCGCATTGAAGTGAAAGTCAGCTTTGCTGAGATCTTTGAAGTTCAGTACTCCGATCAGCGTCGCGTCCACTTCAAATGCCAAATGCTCTGTGAGTTTGAACTCGCTAATTCCGAATGAGATCAGCCAGGGAATTCGCAGCTAAGAAAAGACAAGAACGCGCACATCTTGAACGAAATTTCAGGCGACGGCTGCGTGTTAACCAGAAGGTGCAGCGCGTATGTCTCGGCGTATAGCGTTATCCCACCATCAAGTAACAAGTGTTGCACATCCTTGCCAACCTCGACCTGGAGGACCGCCTGTTTTGCGCTGTCCAGCCCGGCCACTTTCAGAGGGCCGACTGAGAAATCGTCCACGGCTCCATTGATCGACAGGAGGGTGTCGCTAACCTCTGCTCCATGCCTAATCAGACAGATCAAGCAAGACGAATTCAAACACGCACTACAAGACACGTCGATATGTTTACCAAACAAGGCCATCTGGCTCTCGAACGAGAATCCGGGGGGATACGTCACGCCTTCGACCGTCAACCCCGCGGGACAGATGTATAACCTGACCTTCTCGAACTCGAGGAAGTCACTCGGGGGTGGAGGGAGCTTAATGTGAAGGAGCTTCTCCGCAAAGGAGACAAGGTCTGTGAAGTTGAGGTTGTCGACCTCGGCACGGAGCATTTCCTCTGATGGCTATGAGCAAACAATCAGTGAGGGGGATAACGCACTCACTCAATGGATCTTCGTTCACACTAACAATCACACCTGTATTAGTACTTCCGATGGCGAGTCCACCTTCGAACAGAACACCACTGTCCGAGATCGAAATTGGTAAGATTTGAGTCCCAGAGAAAGTATTTATACCCGCATACCTTAACCCGGTCAGGTAACTGAAGTCTGCCTGCAGGAGCAGATCCGGCCCAATAACGACCTCGTCACTGATTCCAAAGGGATCAACCCAATCCCCCTTCATTTCAGCCGCGAATGTTGCGTCTGTATCCATCGCGGTCAAAATCATCTGGAACAACAAGGGTTTTGGAGAACGTGCGACAGGGATGTATAACCCAGCAGACACTTGAAGAGAAGGGATCGACTTGGCTTTCTCAACGGGACTGGGAGTCATGTGCAACGAGAGGGTGATGGGCTCAGTGGTGATGCCTTGACCGAGTGAGAGGTTTCGGGCAACAGGGAGAATAACGTTGAGGCTGAAACCCGTAGTTCGGGACCAGGATGCATCGAGGACCATTCCAGTCAGATTGGACTTTGCTAGGGAATTCAAGATAGGGATTTCGCCCAATGTTCCGAAGACTTGAACACCTACAGGAGCTATATAAGCTGGTGGATTGACAGCGGCCATAGTGTTCTCACCTTCTTTGGGCTTATATGCGCTTGTAATAACGGTACCGATGTCTGGATCATCCTGTGATGCGGCGATAAATACAACGTTCTTAAGCACGAGATCGAAATCCGTTCCCTTCAATCTCGGTTCGATGTTGGAGAGCGCTAGCGAGGACGTTAACTCCGCGTACACGGTCCATTCAGTGCGTTTTGGAACAACGTTAGGTGCAGAAGGGTAGAGATGAACTGCAACGTCGATCTCGAGAGCTTCGAATTTGACTTCCCCATCGATCATGGCATTGGAAGACTTGGTGCTCGAAGCGGGTTGAAGGTCGAGCTGGATATATGCTGAATTAATGGTGACATCTCCGAGCTGTACTGTCCCAAGCTCGGCATGAATGACAGAACCGGAGGAAGAGAAGCTAAGGGCAGCTTTCCCGGATCCGTGACCCGCAATACTGACGTTGGTCAACGTCGCAGAGAAGCCCTTTCCGGACACAATAGAGATATCAGCAGACCCAATGGACACATCAACACTTGGAGCTTTAAGCGTCTTATGCTGGACAGCCTCGTAGAGCCGTTGGAGTGATGAAAAGTCGAATCCTTGAATGTTCGCGTGGAGCGAGCTAGTACCCCCTGCCACGTACGACCCTGTGAAATTTACGATGGACGTCTGGTATTGGAATTTGGCTGCGATGTCCATTGTAATGTTCTTCCACGGGTCGGAGAGAGGCAGGCTAGACGAAAATGTCACAGAGTCAAACTACAGGAAGGCCCCCTGAGTCAGTCGGGTGTTTTCCACGGATGAGGAACATACCACGAATCCTTGCGCGCCCATTGGATTAACCCAAGTACCACCCGAAGGGAGTCCCGCAGTGAGTCGCACCGCTCCACTAACATCCTTCAACGTGTAATCCAATTCCATGGGCAGGACGCTCTCTCCAGGAGGGGTCAAGTTGAGCGTTCCAAATACCTCGACATCGTGAGTGGCAGACTTGTTCGGACTATGGTGAATGATAAAGCGAACCCCAACGCTCGTGATCTGTATACTAGAGGTAGCCGCGTGAATATGACCGACAAATGAGCCTTCGATGGTCAACGTATTGACGATTAGAGGGTCGTTCCAACTCTGGTTGGGACCGAGGTCCGCGTGGATATGGACTGTGTGATCCTTGACGGCTAAAACCTCTGATAAGATAGAAGGCAACGATCCGAAGGACGAGTCGATAACCAGATCGGCGTCGAGCTCATACCCAAGATGCTTGGTCGGATCATAAAGGTAGTTCTGGTGGTAGATCGACACGTTTTGTAAACTGAGATCCCCCCCGAGTGATGCCCCATTGAGTGACGGGATGAGCTGAGAGAGTGTCACGGAGCCTTTGATAACAGCACGCTGGATGGACGGCTCAGTGGATCCCATACTGACACCCGGAGGCGGAGAACCGTGCCAGCTGTCAAACTCTGCAGTGACATCCTTGTTTCCAAAGAGTTCGATGGTGCCTTGTGCCACAAACTCGCCGGGGGATGCTGTATTATCCTTGGACTGGAAGATATAAGCATATATGCGCGGTTATTAGGCCCTCGAAATACTCACGGAAGATGTGGAGTTGTCAGAAGAGGCGTTGTGCATAACCAAGTCCTTAGCACCGGCGACAGTGACCACAGACTTTTGCGCTGCGACCCCCTGGCTCAGATGGCCATGCTGAATAATGGGCTTAGGAAGCGGGATGGGTGTGGTTGGGAGAGCTGTCAGTGGTTCGGTGACCTCGCTACCGGGCGTGAGGTGGTCGATGATATTAGTGGACGACATATCGCAGGCGCAAAGATTCGACTGGATCCAAAGACTGGACGATAGTTCATAGAGTTCATTGCTATTGTGGGCTTATAAGTATATCTCAAGGTGGGACAGCGCCCAGGGGAAGGAATGAATCACAACATTGCAGCGCGGCGTAACAGAACCGTGATCCCTCCTGAACACTGCCCGGCGCCCGCCAAGGGTCATCCATAAATGGGCTAGGTCCTACTTTACCCTAGGAACATTCCGGAGGGAACGGACGTGAGAGCACTGTCTCAGAGGTAAATCTGGACTTACGGCTGGTTATGCCAATCTGCACCTTTTAGCATACCGGTGCTGCACAATATCGTCGCCGAGGCAGTGCCGATACTCATCAGCTTTTTGACCTCAGAACTCGGCAGGCATCACGTCAGAATGGGCAAAACTTGACGAGAACCATGAGGGGACTAGCCTGGTCACCAGACTAGAAGCTGCAGCAAAACCCCTCGATATCCCAATCTCAGAATTTCATCACTGATGCACGGCGAACACGAACCACTATCCACTCACACGGCTCTCTGCTGACCGAAAACCAATGATCCAAGTCCGAGATAATACGGTGCACTAACCAAGTGATCATGTTCGAGGCAACAGAGACCACCTGGAAACACAGGTGAAACCACTACGAGCATGGAATGAATTTGAACAGCCTGACCCACGTTCAAAAATGCGCGATGTCTAGCATTCAAGCATCGGAAGCGATGCTATCACCAGCTTGGTTCGCTTTGGAACCACTGCCAGGGCCCTTTTCACCTCTGATTCGAACCACCGCAACGTTACTGCTATCAGGTGATGGGATCCAAAGCGTCAATCTACAGTAACAGAGTCAGTGGGTCAAATCAGTGACGCTTCGGTCGGGAGAATGATTCAATGAACGAAAAGGTTGTCGCGCGTGCCATAACCAGGCAATTAAAAACCTGGTGGATTCCCAAGGTCGCGTGACTGAGCAGCCCTCTCAGGAGACTCTCAGTGATCCCATCGCCATAGCTGGCTATAGGGTGTAAGCGTAGTTATTATAAACCAAACAAAAATTCTCCATTACTGGGTACTCTGTGCGTTTCAGCGCTTGCCTGTGCGATTTTCTTGTAGCAAAGTCACTGCGGACGCGCAGCGGTGCAGATGCGGCATCACAGCCAGCACGTCGTAATCCCATCTTGACAGCAATTCATTCTCATCATGATGGTAGTACGATTGTGTGCTGGTAATTGATAGCGAGTCTCTTGGCTCACGCCCAAGGCACCTCCTATGATCATTCACACACACTCTCTGCCTGAGATCGGGGATCGGGGATTAGAAATTGCCGCTGTACCTGTCTGTACACGATGGAGTGTAGATTGAGATCCCTGCCAGACGACGGCAGTGGGTACTTCCGAGTCTCATCCAGTTTTCATGCCAACCACCCTTCGGCTTTCAAATGAAGCACATTACAACGTTCTGCTTGGAGTGGTTGGACGAGCCAGGTTATCGGAGTGCTGAGAAGCGCTGCAATGCCGATTCGGACTGCCCCGCCCCTCGTTTGATCTGATCCACAAGAAGCGCTTCGCTCCATTTGTTCACCGCCGCATCGTTTCTCAATGCTCACTTCCCACACATCAGTCCAAGTTTCCCACCTCATTGCTGTTCAGTAAAATTTACAGGTGGTCTTACAATGCAGTTTCCGAGTCGTTAGTCCGCTGAAATATTCAGAAGGTCATTTCCTGAGTAGTCCTTGATGCAAACCGGATGATCAACATCACTTCCTCCAATTCACTCAACCCATACAGCCGAGTGGGAAGGATTTGTCAGGAAGCTTGAAAGCACCACAAGTTCTTGAGCTTTCCGGTGTTCAAGTTGGAAATGCGACGACGATTTTGCAAAACGCAGGCTTGCCTGTGATGCTGAACTTCCCACGGATTGGCGAGAATCTGCAAGATCAGCCCTTTACCGCGATGGAGTACACCGCCAACGAAGGTGTATTGACGGCTCGGTACTGAGAAACCCGCTCGATACAACGATTCTCTGTCTAACATTGGGCTACAGATTGGCTCACATGGAACCAAACATACTTCAACGAACAGGGGGAACTCTAGTTAGTTCTCTTGCGCACTATTTTGGAGCCTGTTAAGACTAGTTATCTCAGCTATGCGGGTCAGGGAAACAGAGAGCTAGAAGCTATCCACAATAACTTGGAGAAACCAACAACTTTTCAGGTGACACCGTGAGTGGTTACTTGCCGATTCGTTTTCACTGTGTTCAAACTTTTTGACTCTACAGGAAGCGAGAAACAAAAGCTGGTCGCGTACGTCTGAGAGTAAAGCACTTCTGACTTCTGATTGTTCGTCACAAACGGTATCTTATCTTCAGTGCCCACACATTCATGCACCTCTTCATCTCTCCCATCAAGCTTGTTACTGTAGACGAGCCTCGGCCCTCGATCCCGAAGATAATTCAATCGAAGCCAGAGGTCCAGCCTCACACACACTCAAACGTCGAAGCCAATGTTCATGTTCTGTTCCAATCTGTAGATATTTATCCGCATCCGTCAGAACCCCCGCAACATCAACAAGTCCAGAACTCACTCTTGAAATATGTCCGTCAAGAAGTTCTCCACCTTGCTAGGAACCAGATCAACATGGATCTCAAATGGCTTTTTCAGAGCCACACCCTTCACGTCCGCTGTCAACGCAGCACCACCAATGCACTTCCCCAGCGATCCAGAGAGATGGACGGCGGTGATGCTAAGCGCCTCAGCTCCGGCGCCGACGATCGCCTTGCCTATCTTGAGGACGTCTTGACTGCCCTTCTCCACTTCAGATAGCAATTTCTTGGCGGCATCGAGGCCCTTTGTGGCACCTTGCGCTGTCGCCAGGGCGGTCGTTGCGCTCTCAAAGGCAACGTACTCCACGCTCTTGACAAGGTCTGCAATTGTCTTGTTCGCATCCTCGAACACGACGTTGACAGTGCGCTTGTACACGGCGAGGGCAGCCTTTGCACCATCGAACGTAATTTTCTCGTTGCCACTCTGAACAGCCCGTAGTGCATCGCTTTCTCTATCGACTGCCGCCTGCATGAGGTGGTCGACGCTGGCCAACGTCCGTTGGGAGTCGGAGATGAGTGCAGAATCAGTCTGCTCCGTCAAGTCGAGACTTTTCTGCGCCGCATCCAACACGCACTTCTCCGCCATATAGTTGGCCGATTTCAAGACGGCCTGCACAGCATCCAACGTACCCTGAGCGATCTTCAACGATGCCTCGAACGATGCTAGCTGTACCCCGAGTTCCGAAATTTTTACTTTCTTAAACCATGGCCCATGCTTGAGACTTTTGATCTCCTTGCTGATGCCGTCGATCCGATTTTGAAGATGCTGAACTTTGCGTTTTGCATCCTCGACGTTCTTCTCCGCAGAACCAAAATCACGGTCCATCTTCGCCTTCGCAGCTGAAACTTGGTTTTTCGCGTCCTGGATATCGTTAGCCGCCTTCCGCTTCGCATTCTCTAGTTCGTTTTCAGCAGCGTGCATCTTGACATCGCGATCATGCTGTGCGTTCGTCAAGTTGGTCTGGGCATTCTGAACCGCGCCGTCGTATGCCTTTTTGGCACTTGTGATGGACTCTTCGAGGGCTTTGATTTTGGTGTTGTAATCATTGATGATCTTCAAATTTGTTTGCGTGACGCTCTGCTGGTGAGCTTCCCGCGAAGCTTGGGCAACTTTGAGTTTCCCCTTCGCCTGCGCAATGCTACTGTCGAGCGTAGCTTGTTCTGCAGCGGTTTGCTTCTTTGCAACCTCGATCCCTTGTTCTGCAGCTTGTTGCGCTTTCATGAAGAGATTGATCAACTCGTCATGAATGTAATCAAGGAGGTGTTCTTCGAGGTCCGCATTGAAGTGAAAGTCAGCTTTGCTGAGATCTTTGAAGTTCAGTACTCCGATCAGCGTCGCGTCCACCTCAAACGTCAAATGCTCTGCGAGTTTGAACTCGCTAATTCCCCCGCGAGACCAGACGAAAATGAGATCAGCCAGGGAATTCGCAGCTAAGAAAAGACAAGAACGCGCACATCTTGAACGAAATTTCAGGCGACGGCTGCGTGTTAACCAAAAGG
>JBBPRS010000431.1:0-15384 GCA_038093155.1 Boletus huronensis
TATAGAATGTATCTTTCTACTTGATCACTAGCATGAACACTGAAATCTGGGATTAACATTGCATTCAAAAATTGGGATTAGCATTGCAGGGCATTTTCGGCTTGCCGAAAATCGAGCTCAGCTCGTCATTCATTAAGCGACGACCTATTACTCTGGGAGGAGCCATTAGAAGCGCTACGACGACGGGAAGTATCACTCCGGGAAGAGTCAGCAGAAGCGCCTCGACGATGCGAAATATCATCCCGACCCCAACGTTGACGACAGGAAGTACCACCCCAGAAAGAGCTACCAGAGGTAAATGGACAATGATCAGTACCGCCCCGACTCCAAGTTCGATGACGGTCAGTATCACCCCCAGGAGAGCCACATCAGAAACGCTCGGATGATTCTACCTTGCGAAGAGCGAAATAAACCTGAAAACACAAAAGCCTATAATAATCGAGGACCAGAGGAGCTTGGTCCGATGTTCGTATAGAAAAATCGTGAGGCCCCATCTGACTTTCTGATACGGAGGAGAGAACTATGCAATCGCAGCTCTGCCAGAAAGAAAGAGTTTGACATCCAACACATCACAGAACTCTTTGGAGGCAATGAAGAGACGATAACATCCATCGTCATCCGCATGGTCCTTCCACTCCAAGATTACATCGGCAGCACCACTCAGCTTCAGAACTCGAGCAACAGCCAGCTGGATGTTTCAAAGTATTGGAATGGGTCCATTGTGGAGCTTCTTGCCTTCTTCTCCTTCTCCGAACTTGATTTCATCGCCCTCCTTCAAAGCGATGACCCCCGGGTTGTCAATATTAGGATCGGTGGGAACCGTTCGAGTATTTGACCTAATCAATGGATCAATAATGATGATGAGGTATCAATGAAATCGTACCTCTCCACCTTCTTCCTTTGCCTCGATTCCCCACTCCAAATTATCGTATGAGGTATGAACATCCTGCTGCATATTCATGGCATTGCCGATGTTGTTCAGATGGTTCACAACGACATCTCTTGCGGCGGCACCGGCAAACATAGCTATGCACTTCAGAGTGTCTGGCTAAATGAAAGTTATGAGGAAACCGGTGGTGATTGCAATAGTTCGATACAAACCTTTCCGTGTACAGACTTTGGAATGATGTGCGCAAGAACAGGACAAGCTCCAGCTTTATTGAAAGGCCTAAATTTCCAGCCAGTCAACAGACAGCGTTCCCCATCACGTTTAAATGACTGCTCGGTACAGCGATAAAGAGGATGGCATGGCTCCGAGTGAATATATACCAATGCCTTTAAGAGCTCTTGCTTTCGTTTTCCAAAACCTCCTTCTTCGGCCGCTATCGGCCTTAATTGTGCACCGAGGTCTGACACATATGAGCTTCCACTTAGCGCGCACTTGAGCTATCCGCGCAGTAATCCGTTGTAAGATTTGACGGCTGGCCTCGCCAGCGGATTGTCCTCGTTAATAGAATCCCTTCATCACCTTAATCGTGTCGTTAGGGACATGGAGAAGGAATGATCATTCCCATTCGTTGGAGGTCCTGTCGGACTGATGATCAGTAAGTGGGTGAACGAGGGCCCCGTTCAATAGTGACAGCGACCCGCTGCTCGTTAATGTCTCTGGTCAAACACCGTCTGTCTGTCGATCGTTAAGCGAGTCCAGTCAGTTTAAAATGTTTTGCTGCCGTGGGTGTGTGGTCGCGGATGAAATTTATTTAATTTACGGCTACAAGTCACGACAGCGCGGTTCAATTGTCGTCATGTCTGACTTGATCTCCACACCGTCTCAAACGCAGAGCCCAGTCTCGAACGAGGCTTTCGAAGCGCTCGTAGATCTTCTTGCATCCGATGGCATTGACGAAAATACATCAACACTTCCAGGGGACCGTGCTCGCACGCAACCCAACGTGACATTGAGGGATTCATCGGGAAAACTGGATTTTCATCAGATTCGTCTAATGTTTGCAGCGCAGAACGAGACTTATTGCGCTTCCACCGCCCCGGAACCTCTTGGTGAAGAGAAAAGTCGCGTAGAGCCCGTCGAAGATGGGGAAAGTGATGACGAGCCCCACTCGCATCGGAGCATATCCTCAACGGTCCCTTCCCGTTTCAATTCCATATCCCCAAAGCCAGCCGAACGTCCAGCTACTTATCATAGACGTAGCTCGACATTCGGGAATCAGCCCTGGGCGGCAATCCACGAGAATGTGACGCCAGCCAAAGTAATACATGGTTCTTGTCTCTTTTGGGATCAGGTACTGACAGCGCTTCATAGGAGGATGTGGCACCCACGCTATTGCACCAACCTCTTTCATTTGATGAATTGAACACGGCACTTGCAGGCGCCCATCAAGAAGTGAGGAATCTTCGTCAGCAGTACGATGAACTTCAGGCTTTAGTTTCCAAGCGCTTGGGAGCCGAAACACGGCATCAAGTCAAAAGTTTCCCAAGCGTTGTGAATACTGAGAAGGAGGAACCTGACAAGGACGATGGGGGTGTTGAAACACGAGACGCGGGTTCCCAAGCACAGCCAAGCGCCGTTGTACCTCCGGTGCCCCTACTCTCAGATGTCCCCACCGAAATCGCCAGCCTCTCAGAGAATGAGGCGAAGATAGCATTGAGCGTGAGTGGCCTTGGTTCGTGTGCAATTGGTGGCTGAGCGATGTCTTATGACTAGGCCCTTGCGCGTTCATTGAATCTCTCGCTAAGCACCATAACCTCAATGGCCAGTCCCCCGACTTATACCGCGTCCACGCCGCCGAATCAGGGTTTATCCCCTCCGATTTCCACTCCACAACACGATGTACCCTCCATCACTCGCGCGGTCAAGTTCCTTGGTACAGCAGACGAGCTTGTCTGGCGGCGGGCCTCGGGCTCATCTGGACCTTGTACGTTATTGCCGGTATTCTCGGAGGAGAATATTGTTGCCCTCGTCGCTCGCCTTGTGCTCTGGGAACGGGCGGTCCGGCGATCGTCAAAAATTTGAAGGTTCAATGACATGATTGAAGACAAGCTTATGGTAGAACGCAACGCTTACATTTGCACAAACATGACGCATTACGTCGTCACTTTCATGCTGGAACCTCGCACACATTCATCATCCGTGAGGACGATTGGTGATACCCCGCTTCTGCCAGTTCGATCTATACCACTGTTCTCTTGTTGATAGACGTACTCATGACTCGTGCATGATCTGTAGGATGGGATGTCGGTTTGTCTATACTAGTGCACTCGATATATACACAGCTATCTTTGCATCCGCGTTTATTTCCTCTTGACAAGCTGCATTGTGTACACTTTTGTAGTAGCCAGTCAGGTGTGTTCCAAATCTGGTACTTAAACCGGACTGTAGTGTTGCTTGACTGGCGACGAGCAGTAGGACGTACTATGCAGGCGACGATCCAAAGACGCTCCTCGACGTTCACCACAGCGGCACCCCCACTATTGCCACCCTTTACAGGCGATCTCTTCTCGGATTCACGCTTTCATGGGTACCAGGGACCGAGTCGGAACGTGCGCCTACCTCGTGTGTGCACCAGCGGAGGCGGCACGGTGGCCAAAAGTGAAGACGGTGTGAGGTGTGTGGTCGCCGGAAGGGAATGTTCGTCCAACTACTCATTCTCCATTCGATGTCTCCTGACGATGGTGTCGAACAGCCTTGCGCATCCTTCGCTTGTCAGAACCCACCGAGCAAAAGTCGGGCGTTGGACATGGTGGACATCGCGTCGACTTGTCCAAGAATCTCTGGGATGGAAGCGGGCTCAAGATTGAAAGCGCAAGCACTGATGTTGCGTGGTGCAGCGGCAGTTCGTACTTCTTTGCTACGCGACCCGCTCCGAGGAGATTGAGATCACCAACAGATTATAACAACAAGATACTGACGAGCGGTAGGAACGGCGATCTCATTATGTGGGATTTGGACAAGCCTGGCAGTACGAAGTACGGTAGGTGTCTTTGACTCTCTGCTTTCATGACTGACGTGCCTGTAGAAAGAAAGACGAAGAATCACATTCGCTGTATCCACAAACTGTCCTGCTCGTCCATAGTCCCGTACTATTGCATCACTGGTTCTGCAGACGGTGACATGCGCATCTGGGTACGTTTACTCGCCCCCTTGTCTTTGTGCTGTCCTGATGTCGTGTAGGATTTGCGGGACATGTCGCGTTCAGTAATGAAGATCCATCACCCCACTTCCGTCCGGTCCCTCGTCTTCTCGCCCTCCCTCTCACATCCTTTGCAAGCTGTCGTTGGTCTGGACAATGGTTCCATATACCGCTGGGACTTGCAAATGGGCCAACGTGGTCAGCTAGATCGCTTGCCCGTGGCGCATACAGGCCCCATCCTGGCCTTGGATTGGTGCACAACCTCGGTCACGAGCAAGGGTGCGGACAACGTCCCTGCACAGATGGAACAGAGTTGGATTGTCAGTGGTGGGCTCGATCACACAGTAAAGGTATGTCGCTTCTATCACGCGACTACCATGGCTGATCGTGCAAAGGTTTGGGATCTCCCGGGGTCAAGCACCTCATCACACATCGTGAACAAACCGACATATGTACTTCACCCTTCATATCCAGTCAGGCGTGTTCTTTGGCGGCCTGAATACTCTTGTGAACTGGCACTGGTCTCAAATGCAGAGTTCAGTGGTGGGAGTAGTGCAGAGCTCTTGGCGAGCCCTCGGATGCAGAACGCCACGCCCAGCTTTCTTTCGGCGGCCGCTCCAATATCCGAATCGAAGGATGCAGAAAGTAAACCTGGCTTGGTGGGCGAGACGGTCGAGATATGGGACGTGCGTCGCGGGTGGATTGCCAAGTGGACCGTCGACGCGAGCGTTTCCGATGGTGGGGTGACTGGTGCGTGTCCATCCTTGTTCTTGGCGTCGGGCCCATGCTCAAGCCATGTCCAGATATCGTGTTCCGTGATTCTCATGCTCTTTTGGTTCAGCATGCGTCTGGAACCTTTGCGCAGATCGACCTGAGACACTCACATCGGCCCATTGATGCAGTACCGAGGGTCGCGTTGTCTTGGAATGTTGTCGATGGTTCAGAGGGGTCGTTGGCGTTCGTCGCCGACAAACGTGGCAAGTGGGAGGTGCCATATGACGATGTGTGAGTTCACATCGTTCTCTTTCGGTGCGCTGCTCATGGTTTTCCGTCGATAGCCACCCAGATCGGCGCTCGTTACTCGCCGACCGGAAGTCGAGGTTGAAGGTATTAGGCGACAAGAGTCGTGTTCCAGGTCTACAGAACATGGGGATGTATGTTCACGTACCCCCGTCCGAAAACACTGGGCCGGATGTGTTCGTGAGACTTGCCAAGGGTTATGTTGTGCCCGAGATGCCAAGAAAGAAGAAAGAAGCCTGTGCTTTAAATGCAGAGGTGAGCGTATGTCTTACGGAATTCCAGATAGTTTTTCAGTTACACCGGGGAACTTACATTTCGTCTTAGGTTGCTATCCGAGCTGGGAACATACACGCTGCTCAGGCGTGGATCCTGTTGGGATCACTTTTAACTGACATCGTCCCAGAGTCTGTTACCGCTTCGTTACCAGCCTCAGGCAAGGCGGACCCACCGCACTCGCTCATCCACTCAGCCTCAGCGCCAGGTGCTCTCCCTTCGAGTGAAGGCGTGAATGTGCATAGCACTGGACCGGTCTCCAAACCGGCTTCTTACCATGCCACGTCCGCCGATTCTGCTACCCAAGCTGCCGCATCACCCCTCCACTCCCCATCTCAATCACGTATCGGTCACCCTCACAATCTTGTACAAACACCACGTTCTGCATCGGTCAATGGTGCCAGCCCTGCCGTATCTGCATCGAACGAGGACCGTAAGCATCTACGACATCGTCCCGAGGTCCATCCACCTCCATCCACCAAGCCGCCCCCAAACTCACGTAATGTGACGCCGGTGTCCTCTGCGTCGTCGTCACCGCGTCATGTCCCTATCGCACTCCCACCCACACCGGCACTCCCACCCACGACGACGATGACGCCGGCCACGGTCGCGCAGAGACGGCCCTCCATACTCGTCTCGACTACTTCCTCGTTGCATTCACACGTTCGCCGGCCCTCGGTCTATGGCCGCGTGACGAGTGCACACAGCGAGAGTCCGAGCGCAGCGAGCATGAGCGACAAGAGCCTCCGACACGTCGGCGAAGGTGCGCTCGACGACTCGGACTCGTCGGACGGCGTGGCGAGCGAGAGCGTCGTGGATAGCCATGCGAGCGAGATCGACCACGTCGAGTTGGCGCCTGTGCTGCCCAAGTCGAAGGTGGCCAAGGCGCGGAGTATGAGTGCCGGGCGGGCGGGGCTTGCACATCCGAGTCCGTTGTCGCAACTTGCGGGTCAGCAGCAGTGGGCAGAAGAGGAGGAGGAGGCAGGCCCGGGCCCGAGTAAATTCCGCGTTGAAGATGACGACGGGAGTCCCTCTCCGGTGTCCTCCGACACAGACGGCGAGCGGAGCGACGACTCGAAGGGGGAGGTCCGACATCGAGCGATCACGGCGAAATCGCAGTCGATGACGCGGTCCAGGTCACGGAAGAGTTCGGGTGCGAATGCGAGGCGGCTGAAGAACCGGAGTCGGAGTTCGACGGTGGCGTCGCTCGCTGCGCCGTTGGTGTCCCCTGGACGGTCGTCGCCCAGTGGGGCATCGACGAGCTCTCCGAAGCATTTTCGTGGTGTGATCGGAGGGAAGGGGAGTCAGAGTAGCGTTGAGACGGTCATTGCTGTGTCGATTCACGAGCAGGAGAACGAGGTGGCGGCGGGGGCAGCGGTGGATTCGGGCAAAGATCTTGCTGGTGCGGGGGACAAGGAGTCTGCAAGTTGGGCGGAGATGAGCCATCGGCGAAAGGTGGCGGTTGTGGAAGAGGAAGGTCAACTGCGGGAAGCGGGTTGGCGTGCGCTTCGGGAGGCTCTAGAAGAGTATGCAGACGAGGTCGGTCCTCTGCTTTGCTTGGAAGGAGAATAGGATGTTGATGTGATGTGATCATCAGGGTGACGTCCAGATGTGTGCAATGCTCGCGCTAGTGGCTCCTCAGGAGCTCAAGCTGGAGCTCGGTCGGACGATCCAATTCCTCGAGGCTTATGTCGGTGAGTGGGTGCAATCTGAATCATATCGTTCCACGACATCTGAATCGTTCGTGCAAAAGACATGCTGGTACGATATCGGCTTTACACCTGCGCAGCATACCTACGCAAGTATTCCCGGGTGGAAGAAGTGCAAATGACAACCAGAGTGTGTCCTTCCAACCAATTCCGTGATCCACTCTGTCTCACAGCTAGCGAATTATTAGCTCGAGACAGTCATTTACACTGCATGCCGAAAATGCCGAAAGCCCGTGGTTGCCGTTCGTTCGAGAAACCCATTCATGAAGGCGACGCATGCGATATGTGCCACTTGCAAGGAGGCCGTGGTGAGGTGTTCGATATGGTGCGTGGTTTGATGTGGTTCGACAGGCTGGTATGTTGACTTACGGTGGGCCTTATCAGTCATCTTCCCGTCCGCACCCTCCTCTTTCAATGTTCGGTTTGTTCGCACGGCGGTCATCAAGATTGTTACAGGCGGTACTATATGGAACGTCCGATGGTCGAGCTTCCGGTGCCCTCGCTCATGCGGGGGCGACAATTGCAGAGGGAGCAGGATGGTGGGAACGATGCAGAGGAAGGACGGGGAGCGAGTGAGAGAGCAGGAGAGAGGAGTATGGCGGGACATCCCTGTGCGGCTGGATGTGGACATTTCTGCTGGGCTGCTGTTGGGAGGAGGAGTGACGATCAGGATGTAGTGCCGGATGGGAGGACGGCGGATAGCTCGCGCTGAATAGTCGATCGAGAAACGTACTTCACGCGGATCGGCATCGAAGTGTAGGCTGGTAGATAGTGGCAATCGTTCTGGCACTACATGGAGCATCTCATTCTGCTGAGTCGATCCAACATCTCGGTTCCTTGAGTATCTTCGCCATTTCCGCCTCTTTCGTGTCTTGGTCTTCGGCCCCAAGCTCGCTGCAGTACTCCCACCTCGCCTCCGGGGGCAGTCCCACCAAGACATTCTCGGCTTTCACTCCAGGTGACTTGGTACCCCTGTCGACGGCGAGGTTGAACTCCACGGCCCGACCGCGTCTGAGAAGCTGCCACCGCCTCTCGGAAGGCACGAGCGGCTCGTCCATCCGCCTCTCCAGAATATCGATGAAAGACGGAAGAAAGCTATCCCCGAGGGACGCGACGAGCCCAAACAGGGCATCCTGAGTGCTCAAACGAGCGACGATCTCCTCCGACACGCCCGGCGACTGCGCGCGGAGCAACGCACGCATCGCATCGGAATCCATGTCGTCGAACCGGATCCCACCGATTCCTCGGTGTTCGTGCCTGTGCGGGATGAAGAGGTAGTCGTCACAGCATGATTTGAAGGGGGTGTAGACGGAGACGGGGGTGTGGAGGATGTCGCTCCAGGAATCGCACGCGGTTTTGAGTGTCGTGTGAAAGTGACGAAAGTCGGTCTCGTTGACGTAGAAGGGTGTCAGGTCGGTGATGACGCCGAACCACCATGCGAGGACGGCGGGTTCTGGGTCGGGATTGTCCTTCTCGTTGGACGTGGTTGCGTCGTGCGCCGGACGGGGCTGAGGGAGGGGCCCGTCGAGGACCTCAAAGTAGCGGTAGTTGGCGTGAATCCCTGGGACGCGTGGGTGATAGCGGCTGAGGCCGGCTGCGACAAAGGGGAGACTCTCATCCATGTCTTTGAGGGCTGCGTGCGCTGTGCTCATCTGCGTGACGGCAGCGGGAGGGAGCATGCCGTTCGTCGTCGAGATGTTGATCCCGCCTTTTTCGATGGGGTGTTCATCTGCCCCGTTGTGTGGGTGGGTGCATGCGGGACATGCCAGTGATCATCGGGATGGGCGATGGGATCGGGTGGCGGACGGAAAGGAGAGGGACGTGCCGCTCCCGACGGGACGGGATGTGCCATCGTGGGGCGGGAATGTGCAGGAGAGACCACCTCCGCCCTCGTCCCGGGTCCACGCCTCGCGTCTGAACTGTTCGTCTAACCCGTATGTCTCGAGCTTGGTCACGATGGTCTCTTGCACCCTGGCGATGTAGCCGGTCATGCGCTCGCGCACGGCTTGCGGAGGAGAGGAGGCCAACGATGTAACCATCGTGATCAATGCACTAGGCTCGATCTGGTAGCTGTTTACTGATCAGTTCAGTTCAGCTCACAAGAGCTGGCTTCAATTATAGCGATCAAACTTACCCTTACCTGCAGCCCGAGACGCTCGTATGGTACCAGGCCCGCTTGAGACGGACCAATGGAAATGATTCAGGAAGGTTCAGAGTCCGGGAATTGACATTTATTTCCCAAGAGTCACAAATGCTCTCTTCCGAGATCATCGACCACACCCAAGGACACCGACGGATGGATCCCGATTCGCCATGGGAAGAAAACCCTCATAGTGGTCATGTCTCAGAAGCCGAGTGGACCAAGATCGCAGCTGAATTTACCAACGTAGGCTGCAGTCACTTCTCGCTGCATTCGCCGTGTTCATTTCTTATCATAGTCTGGGTACCGAGAAGGCATCATTGCAGGAAAAGAAGCATCTCTGCAAGCAGGATTTGACACTGGTTTCGCCAACGTCGGAGTCCCTCTCGGTCGAGAGATTGGCAAACTCCGTGGGGCAGCGGCTGCGATTGGGTCTCTCTTGCACTCCCAGAATGCAGACTCGCCGGAGCTCGAAGACCTTCGTAGCATAACTTCTATTCTCTCAACCATACGGTTCTCCGACATCGCTCCTCGTGATCTCGAAGCTGAACAACATGCCCAGGAGCACCTGGGCTTTGACGATCCAGCGATCGTCGAAAACACAGAGTCGAGGGTAGAGATGGCGCCACAGGAAGGACGGACGGTGGAGGACGTCGCTAAAGTGAAAGAGAGACTGGCTTCACTCAGCACAAAGCTCGGGTTGCCTGTCCTGGCTTGAGATACTGGGCTGCCCATCGGCATGACCATCCCACAGTTCCAAACACGCTTCCCATGGCTGCCGCAGCGGAGTTCATACTCTGAGTGCTAACACATGATTTTCATGACTGCCGCCCGGGTGTGCTGTTGTATGCCGGTGTTCTCACTCCATTTCTGGCGCAAACGCGATCCCATGGTCCATCGGAAGCGATGCCCTTTTTGGAGATTGATTATCACTGAAACGTGGCAGTAACTTTGTGGTTCATAGGCAAGGACCCAAATCGGTCTTGATTATCTTGTGTTGCTCACTTATCGCGGTTCAGCGTCGCACACGACTGTACCCGTGACATGAATAGGATATTCCAGTCTCCCAAGAGCTCCCCGAGCGGCCCGTACTATCTCTGCACTTGCATCAATGGCCCATCTCTCTTGAGTGTACCAGTTTCGTCGTCACCTGATCTTGCAGCAGTCAAGCCAATGGATGCTCATGTGGACTTCTGTGTAAGTCGCCTCGCCTCTTATCACACCCCTCCCACCATATGGTAACAGTATCTTCTTTTGACACTGACTGTCAACTCATTGTTCCGTTGTTGTTAACTGATCGGGATCTCCAGCCACTCAATAACCTACTTCCGGGACCGCAGTGCCTTGATGCACTCACTTTGCCAGCATCGTCTCAAGATGATCGTACCTAGTTCCAGAGCGGGTGTTGTGGGACGATCTCATACCTCATCTCCACATTGTTCCTGTTTTCCATGAGATGGACAAACCGATAGCAGCTCAGGCGTGCTATTTAATGCCCTGCTACGAGCAGCTACTCTTGCAGATCGTTCTTGCCTTCGCCTCGCTCTCGCTCTCGTGCCATGGTCTCCTTTCGCTCTGGCGTGACCGCGTCTCTGTTTTTCTTTTCCTTGTTTGCATCGCTCCATGCTGTTCCATTGGCGGAAAAGCTCGAACGTCTCAGTCCGCCTGCTCGCGATATCTTAAAGAGGGCTACACCAGCTGCGCCTCACTTTGTGGCCTACAATGACAAGTGGCTCAATCCGTTTCCCACCTCATCAGACCTCCAGGTAAGCGACGAGTGTGCGTTTTCCCGCAGATTTACCCAATCGCTGACACTCGCCGCCCAAGGGATACAACGTTTTGCAAGTGTTTATTGGATAGCGTTTTGTGACCCGACTAACGGATTTCTAGTGCCATCACCTTTTTGTTGGCCTCGGGCTCAGTTGACCAGGCCCAGAATTGGCAGACACTGACAGCCAGCCAGCGTGCCTCCTACATATCAGAGTATAGTGCCGCTGGAATCTCGCTGATCGTGTCTGCCTTTGGGTCCACCGAGACGCCGACGTCGTCGGGTTACGATGCCGTGACCACCGCGAACACCATGGCTGCCTGGGTGACCACATACGGGGTTCAGGGTATTGACGTCGACTATGAGGTGCTGCATCAATCCGTCTTCTTTCGGAGATGTAACGGTCACTTATGAAGACGTTATGGCTTAGGATTTAACTGCGTTCAACAGCGGAGGAGGCTCTGCGGAGACGTGGCTCATCAGCTTCACCCAGCAACTTCGCAAGCAGCTTCCCCAGGGACAGTATATTCTCACTCATGCCCGTAAGCTCTTTCTCGTTGTATCTCGTTCGATGAACTCTGACGTGTACCTTGTAGCCGTCGCACCATGGTGAGTGGAATCGCCGGATTGGCAGACGATTTCGATGACCAGCGAGCTGAATCGGACCAAGGTTCTCTCCCACTATGTGGAGCGGAGGAGGATACCTCGCGATCGACAAGAGCGTTGGATCTTTGATCGACTGGGTGACTAAATCCGATTCCGTATTCTGTCCGTCTGACTGATGCCTTGTCAAGTACAATGTCCAAGTATGCCCAATCATTCATTTCATGGACGATCATCATCATTTGACTCGTCGATCAAAACATAGTTTTACAATCGTGAGCGATCGAATTCAACGATGCTGGACATGACATGCTAAAAACGTCTTTCACCCGGTCAACAGAAGGAACCACGGAGTACACGACATGCGCCGGTCTCTTGACAGCCTCTTCGTCGGCCTGGCCCGAAACGGCGCTCTTCCAGATCTCCGCCAACGGCGTCTCTCTCGACAAACTAGTGATCGGCAAACCAGGCACGACTGCGGACGCAAGCAACGGATACATAGACCCCTCGACGCTCGCAACGTGTGTCTCCGAGGCCGCTGGCAAGGGATGGGGTAAGTCCGCTAGCCCGCTTTTCATCTCGAGAGAACGGGCAAACTCACGGCAGCGACGTGTTAGATGGCGGTGTGATGGTGTGGCAGGTACGTCCATGTCGTTGTTGTTGCGTTTTCTTGTTCTCGAAACGATCTTCTATAGTATCCTGATGCAACGTCTGCGTGGATTACGACCGTCCGAGGGAATACGTGGCCCATCTCTTCCCCGTCGCCGACGACGACCACTGCCTCGGCAGCATCCCCCACGACCACTTCATCGTCGGGGTCGTGTACCGGCATCTCCGCATGGGTAAACAGCGTCGCGGTAAGTCGCTACATTGCGTATCGCGGTCCTCGTGTACTCAAATCCGGATCATTTCGTGCTATATAGTACGTCAGCGGGAATCAAGTCACCTACAAGTGAGTAAACATGTATCCATGCCCCAAATTTCGGCGCAAAAGGTGATTGATCGGATGCTGAATGCGACTTGTCTCTCCAGTGGCGATCTCTGGACTGCGAACCAATGGAACCAGGCTGAGACACCGGGAGGTAAGCCGCGTTTGCTCTCTCTCTTCTCGTTGCGCTGTGGTGATCCTCGTGCATGGTTATGCTATAACACTCAAGGTTCCTCTGGTGCCTGGAATTACGACGGTGTGTGTTAGAAGACATCGAATACGGCCCTTGCCCTCCCGCGTATCCATCGTTTGAAGGTCAAAACGGGATGAATGCTGATGCTCATGTGTACGATCAGTGTTATATTCGTGTTCTATGCCGCAATTATGTTTGGTTTGATGACTTTGTCACACTAAGGCGTGACGAGGCACGTGTTAGGTCTTCGGCCAAGCGAGATCACGCGGCAAGTCACTTCTTTCTTCCCGCTCATCTCCTCAGTCCTCGTCGTCTCTCGGTTCCGCTACTCGTCGCACCCGCCTCTCTACACCCTCCTTCATTTCATTTCGGCGCCTCGCGCGTGAGCACTGTCCGGCAACGTTCTAGCGTGAGGCGTTCCCACCCACCCGCGCAGCTCACTTGCCCGACAGGTATCAGCTCCCGTTCCGGACCGGAAAGCGCCAAGCGCTTCCGCCACTCTGTCTCTGTCTCTGTCTCTCCTAGTGCTACCACCGTCCACGTCTTCGTGTCATTGCAACATAATTACAATTACACCGATCTTCTCCCTTTGTACGCTATCTGAGCAACGTCCAAAGAGCACCCCATATGTACGGTGGAGGTCGTGCCATGGCGCCATGACTTGAAGTTTCGGATCTTCAGCAAGCTCGGTGGCCCATCGCTGGCACGGTGTGAGTGATGCACCATCGATCGAACACATTTAGCTTCCTATCATCGCCCCCGGGTTTTCCACTGGCATGCGCAGCTGATTGTGGATCCTATTTATTACCGCGCACATTAATATTATGAATGCACCATCCTCGCATTCGACTTCTCGGACCGGCCGCCATGAGAGTTAACGTTGACCGGCCCAAGGCAGAATGCTTCTGTGAGTGCTTGCTTCAATTCGCACGGCGTGCTTCCAAAGTTCCAGTTCTCAGAGGCTTGTGATGATGAACCATTGTTCGCCGCCGCCGACGAGAAAATCGACAAAAGTGGAACGAGAGTCCGATCATTGAGAGAAATTCTGGTGCATTCATCTCCATGAATGTTTCGTCTTCGTCTTTGGGTGGTGCCGAATCCAGGTGGAGGACGGGCCCATATTGGGAATACTCACGCCCCTTGTCCATGCCATGACTCGGATCGGAGAGCATGAGCGCATGAACACGCTACCGAACCCCCCAGTGGCCCAAGAAGAAGCGACGTCCAGCGCCAAGGCGAGCTAACCGATGGCTGGTTGACCCCTCCCGCGCACTTATTGATCGTCTGATACGCTATCTTAAACATGGTCATGTACACCCTGTCATCATCCATGAACCATCCGGAACGGGCCTCTGCAGCCGGGGCATCGCGGGATGTCGTTCTGGTCATAGCGGTACGTTTTCCAAACCCGGCCTACCGCGGCGTGGACCGAAATTGATTTCCTTCTAACACTCGGAAACCAGCAGTCTTGACGGCGCAATGTCAACTGGAAAGGCAGCGATCATCACCGGCGCTCCAGCTGGTACGTTCCCCCAGTGAAACGAACACAATTGTAGCATGATAAGATCGAAGAACACGAATACAACAATTAATCGTACACATCATCAAATCGTACACATCATCAACATTCATCTATCCGTCTCGACTTTCAAACGATGGACACGCGGTAGGGCAAGGGCCGTATTCGATGTGGTTTTAACATACACCGTCGTAATTCCAGGCGCCAGAGGGACCTTGAGTGTTGTAGCACAACCATGCATGAGGATCACCACAGCGCGACCAGAAGAGAGAGCAAACGCGGCTTACCTCCCGGTGTCTCATCTTGGTTCCACTGGTTCGCAGTCCAGAGATCGCCACTGGGGAGACAAGTCGCATTCAGCATCCGACCAATCACCTTTTGCGCCGAAATTTGGGGCATGGATACATGTTTACTCACTTGTAGGTGACTTGGTTCCCGCTGACGTACTATATAGCACGAAATGATCCGGATTTGAGTACACGAGGACCGCGATACGCAATGTAGCGACTTACCGCGACGTTGTTTACCCATGCGGAGATGCCAGTACAGATCCCCGACGATGAAGTGGTCGTGGGCGATGGTGCCGAGGTAGTGGTCGTGGTGGTGGGAGATGCTGCCGAGGTAGTGGTAGTGGTCGTGGTCGTGGGAGATGCTGCCGAAGTAGTCGTCGTCGTCGTCGTCGAAGAGACGGGCCATGTATTCCCTCGGACGGTCGTAATCCACGCCGACGTTGCATCAGGATACTATACCCGCAGAAACTCGTTTCGATAACAAGAAAACGCAACAACGACGACATGGACGTACCTGCCACACCATCACACCCCCATCTAACACGTCGCTGCCGTGAGTGTGCGCGTTCTCTCGAGATGAAAAGCGGGCTAGCGGACTTACCCCATCCATTGCCAGCGGCCTCGGAGACACACGTTGCGAGCGTCGAGGGGTCTATGTATCCGTTGCTGGCGTCCGCAGTCGTGGCTGGTTTGCCGATCACCAGTTTGTCGAGAGAGACACCGTTGGTGGAGATCTGGAAGAGCGCCGTTTCGGGCCAGGCCGACGAAGAGGCTGTCAAGAGACCGGCGCATGTCGTGTACTCCGTGGTTCCTTCTGTTGACCGGGTGAAAGACGTTTTTAGCATGTCATGTC
>JBBPRS010000432.1:0-15269 GCA_038093155.1 Boletus huronensis
CGGGATTCGCAGTGGCAGCTTCTGCAACGGCGTCTTCCTTGTCGTTGGAGTGTACCGTTTCGTGGCGACGTTGGTCACCACGAACGGTTTGGTCTTCGCCGTCGTCTAAGTTTCCAGTTAGCCTCATGAACGTATACCATCCATGACAGCACAGGAACGACGTACGGAGCGTGACGTGCGCCCGTCCTTGGACCCGGGGGTCATAACGGCGTTGGCAATCTCAGTCGTCACTCTAGGCGTCATCAGGGGAAGACGACCAGGGAAAGAACGACGAAAAGGCTGACCTTGCATGTCTATCCGTGAGGGATTTTATACCCTTGAGGATTGGGAGGCTGACCGTCCGCTCAGGAGCGGCTGATCAGCCAAGATTCAACTTTACGGCGGCTGGCCCGAATGCATTTCTGACTGAATCTATTCAGAATTAGCCTCATCTGGTTAGTGAAGGACATATTGTGGCGTGACGTGTCGTAGGACCAGGTGCATTGGTGTCAAGTCTTCCCTGGAATCAAAGTGGCTTGCGATGGTTTCGTGCGTCACCCTGGAGTTTGTAATGGTAGTTCGATGATATTCATGATGCTCTATATAGTACATATTGCATGAGGAATAGTTGTCCATGATATCGTGCAGGATATACTACATCACTGTCTGCCTGCTTCTGTCTGACCATGCTAATTCCAATGGGAATCTAGGGAAAAACTCTGTCGTCTCTTTATCCTCTAGTGCAAGCGACACAGTGGAGCTTCGTCCACTGGCAGGACGCCAATTCGGGACACAGGCTTGCACCACAGCACCTTTCTTTGTGTCATTCGGATGATCCCCAGAAGCGACGCACGTCCTCTGACTACAACCAACGTCAGTTCTACTCTCACATAGACTTTGGCCCTGTAACACTTACGAGTCAGCGAGAACAACCTCTTTTGACAGTGGCGAAGCGATGTGGGACGAATGAGGCGGTTTGTAGAACGTATCCATCTTCAGAATCGCTTTCCGGATCTCTGGGATCGACAATCGCATCATGGGGATGGGATTCAAGATCTGACGGAGTAAGCTGCTCAGAGACTCCGAGATCGGGAACGTGTGGAGCAAATAATCTTTCTTGAGGAGGAATGCCCTGTACTTTTTGTCTAACGGACGAGCGATTCCCCATGGATAACCGCAAGTCACCATGTTGAAGAGAATCACGCCGAGGGACCAGACGTCCGCTGGGTCGGCGTAATAGATGATTCCTTCCTCCCCGCAGCATTCTCGAGGCAGATCAGATCAGTCAGTGTGTGTGTGTGTTGCGACGAGTGACTGACCTGGACTCATGTAGAAGCTTGTACCGCATCCATGGGCTCGACAGAGACGGCGGTTGGTAGACAATCCAAAATCGCCGACTTCGATCCTCAGTCCATCCATATCGCACATGATGTTTTCTGGTTTGAGATCCCGGTGGAATACTCCCTTCTCATGGCACGCAAGTACTCCGTCTAATATTTCTACAAATGCCTTCTTGATGAGACCATCATTCCTCCAGTACACTCTTTCCTCCCAAATCGCTCTAAACATATCCATCTTGCATAGGGGTAAGACGAGGAAGAAGTAGCGAGCCATTTCAATGACATCGCACAGCGTCATTACGTGCGGGCAACGAGCTACTGCGTTGTGATTGACGATCTCTGCGATTTGCTGATGCCGCCGTTGGATGATGGGACTCTCTGATATACACTTGACGGCGAAGGTGGGCGAGTGGTCCAACGTAGTGTCTACAGCCTGGTAGACGCTCCCGGCTGCACCAGCGCCGAGAAGAGAGGAGAGAAGATAGCGACCGACTTGCATGCCAGAGAAGTCTCGTCCGACCATCGTGGTTTCAAAGCACTGAAGAACGACGAAAGATAAAGCTAAGAATGTGCGGAGAGAGCAAGAAGTGGTGATGGTTATGGTGAGAGTACCAGCTCAAGTTGTGTTATGACCCATCGACGCTCCTAAACATGCCCTCGATTGAATTATGGTGACTGAGCAGAAATGTCTCAGAGTACTGATGTCACCAGGAGGCTGAATATGGAACATCGTCGGGAACGAATCTTCCTAAAATGGAAATACCGCCCGCATTCCACAACGTTAAACTGCAGGACTCAAATTTCTTGCTGAACGAACAGGCAAAGGCGCGTCGACGGACAGTCGGACACCGGCCTGTAGCAGTCGAAAGCCTATGATGACATCCGCATTATGAGACGAGGTACATTGCGGACACTTTTGCCACAACCATTTACGACCTCTGGCATGGATGGTACACAGTGGTTGGTGCTGATAACACTGCGGTAGAGCCTGTAATGATTCGAGCGTGTCGCCGACGACTTTACTTGAGATGAGATCGTCGGAGCTTGAAAATAGTGCTGCCACTGTCGCAAACATCGATATGACACAATTGTTCCCAGTACAGATTTGTAGTTGAAACGAATGGTGAGTTTCAACATATCCCGTTGACCTTCCAGTCTGTATATTTGGAAGACCTTGATGACTCGTTACGGACAGCAGCAAGAGGAGTGCGAGGGTCACAGTTCCACCGCCGAGGGCCTGGGAATGTCCAGTCATTCCGTTTGCGAGATACGTCGAGTACAGGTCCTGAGCGACCGTGTGGAGATGGAAGTCGTCTGTCTCACGATTTCCATGTCCCAGCATGTTCGGTGCTGTCACAAGGAATCCTGGACGAACAAAGAACCGATGAGACCATATCATGGGATGCGCAGGGGAACCTGATATCATCCAACCAACTTTGGGCCACTGTCTCCCATGCGTGAGACGACTCGAAGGTGTTCAAAGGCTCGTTTGGATGCAAATGAGGACATCATCGTAGGCTAAGGGACGAGCTCTCGCCGTCTTATACCAGTCCATCGGCCCTACCCATGGCACAAGATCTATTTCTGACGCTGTGAGATCGACGCTAGATCATCCTCCGTTTCGTGAGTTCAAGCTCTTCAGGATCAACACGAAACCTGTCAGTAATGGCTAAACATCATAGAGACTGGTGTGATTACACACGACGCAGTGGGAACAACCGAGATGTAAATACAAAAACCAACGACGCTGGGTATCTGCCTCAAAGATTCCTGTCGATGAGGCTCTCAATCAAACCCACCGGGGTCAAAGGATATTCCTTCAACTCGACTTTCCCATTCACGACGACCGTGTTCGCCTGGAGCATGATCTTGCGGGGCTGTCGTCCACCAGGCATATCACTGTCTGGGCACGCACACCGAAAGGAAAGATGACCCACCAGTTTCTTCCTTAGTACGAGATCTCTCAGCTCGGTCACCCATTCCTTGGGCGGCGTCGTGAGGTCCGTATAGTACGCCCTCGAACCAGGTCCGTCAGCCACGCTCTTGCGTATTTGCAGTTGACGGAGAAGCTCTCCCATGACTTTACTGCCATTCTGAAGGATATTCTGGCGGTCAATCTTGGGCGAACAGTCAGCAGCGTGTAGAAAACGTTTTTAATGGAGACACACTTTGACATAAGCATTCTCAAGGTTGCTTTTCGCATCACGGACTGTCTGGAGTTTCACCAGGCCTCCCTGTTCCATGAACTTGGTGATACCCAACCTGGCACGAAATTGTGGATCGAAATGCAACTAATTCCAATTCACATACCTAGCTTGCATATGGGCTTGTCCGTGCTTGCCTGTTGATGGGTCATAGAACTCCAGCGCACGAATACCACTACGAGCCATCAGGAGGAATGATATGTAGACGATCTCCTCGCGATCTTGCTGATTCTCGTACTACGTTGAGATAAGGACCGTCAATTCTAAATCCACTTCAGGGGGTAGTCACTTACACCCATTATATTCAAGATTTTGTCATTGTTTGCAACTAATGCCGGATGGAAGATAAAATTGGCCGAGTTGCGCAATAGATGAAGTACAACTCACGATACATTGCCACAGCTTCTGCACGGCATTCTTCCAGTGACGAGGAAATTTCCCCTAGGACAGAACCGGGGGTCTGGCCAGGCTTGTACCACGTAGCGCTGTATCGATCGTAAAACTGGGTAAGGTATAGCCGGACGAAATGACGGACGGGATCTCACACTTTCTTCCCAGTGAGTGGATTAATGGTCTACTCCAATAAACCGAGGTGAGCCAACACAATGAACGAGACAGGATAGCCATCGACAGCACCTCAGGATCAAAGTTGAGGGTCCCATCCGGATTCTCCGTAAATAACTTGCCGGACCCGTGGCCAAGTAGCTCGTGATTCGCAACTTGGAGCTCGAACGCGCGGGAATCCCACTTGTTGTATAGTTCGAGGTCACTCTCATGAATGAACGTCACTTCCTCGTCTGATTTGTGTAGTAGTTCAAATCATTAATCATGTCAGAAAAAAATCGGACTCACTGGGAGCTTTTGCCGCAAGGATATTCTGCGCAAAAAGATACACTTGATCCAGAGGGATTGCGAATAGATGACGTGAAAGCTTACGGAAAGCGAGACATTTTTGAATCCATGTGATTCCCGGATGGCATAGTAGTTTGGTATCTGCAATGTCGTTTAGACGGTAAGTTGTTCGATGCTGAGCAGCTTACATTGATTCCAGCTGGTATACCTGGAAACCAAGTTGTAAGTAGGTTGTTTTCGCCCCATCTATGTACCTTACCTCCGGTAGCGAAATGAAGAATCTCGAGAGCGGTAAAGTCTGGTTTCTTGAACTGATCCACCTCGAATACAGACCCCCAAGGAAGAACTTTGATAAGCTCTGGTGCATCGTTGACGAGTTTATTGTATTTAGCACTGAGGGCTTTGTCGACAATGGCAGTGAAACCTAGCAGGACTTGAGTGGTGGCTATAAAGTGAGTAGTATTGCAAACTAACCTTCCCATTCAGCACGACCTCCGTACGGATCTACGTAAGTCTCGATGAATCCGATGTAACTCTCCACGACAGGCCCTATATCCTTGACCCATGCGATCGAACCTTTTTGGTGTTCCTCGATGGAGCCCGTCTTGAAGCTATGGAAAGGCTCAATGCCTATCGAAAAAATTGTCACCGGAAAGTAACTTACGATTTGATATAACCATCCAACATGGCAGTTTGGTTATCATTTGCCGTGTGTTTCTTGGCCTGGTTTCATCAGACCGAAGTCGTGGGCACAGTAACAAAGCAAGGAACCTCACCTCCTGTAGGGCCGCAACGACCTTGGTAAGCGATTCCGAAAAGTCTCCGTATTCGACGGTCAGCTTTGCATTGACAGCTTGGGTGGTCAATTCATGGAATGCCGAAGGCTGCTTCTGAGCTGAAGCAACAAGGAGCGTAAAGTCCCCTGGACCATTTTTGCGAACACTTTGTGTGGTAAATCACGCGGCATGTCATTCAGGATGGAATGGCTTTTACCGAGTGTTCAATATATCAATCCCAAGCTTTTCGGCTGCCTGTTGCACGGCAGCGACTTCCTCATCCGTAATCACTTCACCAGGGTAGTAGTTGGACACATGACCCTCTGATCGCTTTCCGATGGACAATGAACTCTCGGGCATCACCGAATATATATGCTCTTTGAGCTGGGTCAAGTTCGTGCGCAGCTCAGAGAAAGATAGACTTGGGGTGACTGACTTGGTCGAAGAGAGGGACCGCATTACATGCGTTCGAGGAGACTGCGACAACCTTGGCAAAGTCGTCCTCAGAGATACGAGGAACGATCTTGGTGAAGCCAAAGCTCTTGTAGTTCACCAAATTGTGCAATACCTATGATATAGTTGATTGAAGATGGCAATCAAATGCAACGATGAGCTTGGGCGAACCTGTGTAGTATACTGAAGGAGGTCCTCAAATGCTTGCTGACTAACGCCAGACTTGCTTTGTAGGGCCCCGAGATCAGCTAACTTGCCGTTGGTATTGAAAGTGAGAATCAAGAGATCGTAGAGGCTGGTCGCTTGTGGCGTCCACTGGCCTTGAATGATGCGAGCCCCAGCCCATGACGCCTGACCGACATAATGCGCATACAACTTCTCCTTTTCGCTATCTTTCTATCAGAACATTAGCGTGAATGAAAGATGGGCGACGGACGTGAGTTGAGAGAAAGACTTGGCAACTTCGACTCTGCAAATTGGTGGCGCCTTGTCTGCCAAGTACCTCTCAGCTGCAAGTGAAGCCATGGTTCTCCGAGTCGTGAGGCGGTAAAGAGAGGGATATGCTAGAACTGATATAGATGATGATCGATGCGAAGAAGATGCGCTCCCCTGATGAGATCTCAGAAGGCGACTGACAGCCCGGCGCAGCATCTCACATGCACCTGTGCCCAGCTTGGTCAAGTTCCACGTCGGCACTCGGGTGTCGGTTTCGGATACTCGGTCACGTGTCTAGAGTAGAGTAGCGCGCGCTGCGGTGTTCGTGTCGGATACCATGTTCGCTCATAGTATTCAGATAACAGCAATTGAGGCTTGTATAGAAATCAGAGTCGCCATCAAAAGAGGTTGCCAGTGTTCTCGCTGACTCGTAAGTGTTACAGGGCCCAAGTCTAGGTGCGAGCACAACTGATGTTGGTTACAGTCAGAAGATGTCATCATTGGAATGACGCAAAGAGAGACGCTGCGGTGCAAGCCTGTATCATCAAACCGCATAGTATTCCAAGCTTCAGGGTGACAAACTATTATGATCAAGGTCGGTGCATTTCGACTCCAGACTTCGAGAAGACATCGTTCGCGAACATCACGACTCACGTCTTGCGGGACACCCGGGACGGTATAAAACCCACGAACTCGTCACACAGGATTACTGGTGGCCTGGAATATCGCGAGACGTCCAGAAATATGCAAGCGGATGTGAGTCCTGCCAACGAACTAAACCACGTCGAACCCCGGTCGCTGCACCATCGCATCCCCACGAAGTCCCTACCAGGCCCTGGGAGCAGGTATTGATCGACCTGATTGAACCCCTCCCCGAGTCCACTGGGTACAACGCCATACTTGTTATCGTTGGCCGGTTCTCCAAAATGATTAAAGTCCTACCTTCCCAACTCAAGGTGACGTCGTCAGCGGTGGCACGAATGCTGCGCGACCACGATATGGTACAACAATCGGTCGTAGTTGGTATTTAGTCTCCACCCTCCCCTCCCTTTCCCCTTAGCTTCGTGCTCTTCTCTCCCAGGTATCGTAGTAGCCCTGCCGTCGTCCATGTGTCGTTGACCATGTATCTTCTCTCCCAGCAATCTCACGTGTTGATTGTCGGTGTTCCTGACACAAACCGCGTGACGAAATATCAGATATGGATACCTTTACCTCGCTGTGAAACCTCGGTATATTTACTTTGAAGGTTGACCTCCACGGTAGACTCACAACGAGACAAAGTTCCACTAAGTCGTCCGTGCAACAAAAAAACTGCGCATCGATCCGATCCGACTGAATTGGAAAGGTCGCAGACAGATTGTATAATGTACTCGAAAGAAAAACTAACTACATCAAAGTTTTCTTCCATTTAAATGAATGAATTTTATTTCAGACTTAAGTTTTTTCGAGCATCTCTTTCCCGCAATAATATCACTAAAACCTCTCGATTCGCAACCACCCAGTGCTCTGTTGATTACTGACGAGACCTGCAGACTCTCGAAGGGAAGAGTCCATCCCTCAGGTGAATCCCCACGTGATGGACAGCACCCCTTGGCTCTCGGAACCAAGTTGGTCAAACACAGCTGGCGACAAATCTTGAACATCAGTCAGAAACTGCCTCCGAATCAAAAATAAAATAAAGCGTAGGCATACCCAGATTATATTCCGCACACCCCACGCATTTATCAGCCACCATGGCGTACGCTGTGTTCCCGTTTGCTGTGTTTGTGACGCTGATCCACTGAGGAATGCCATGAGACGCCGGCATCAAGACATGTAACGACACTGACTTTGCCACAGTAGCCTCCTGAGCCATACAAGTCAACTGATATAGCGACAACAGCATCAGTGTTGCTACTTTGCCAACCACAAGCACCCAAGCCAGGATAGAAATATGTTGTCTGAGTGATCAGTAGTGAGTATTGGACACAAGGGGGAGGTCAAGACTGAAGTGTACGCACTGTCCCCGAGTGGCCATTGCGTTTGTCGAGTCGCTTTATCGGCAATGGTGCTACCGGTACTGAGAGAAGGAAGACGCTCAGCACGGTGAAGATGGTGGATTTGTACATTATGAGAGGGTGAACAAGAGACTGCATGCAATATAAGACACTGGAAGTGGTGCCAGGGGCTAGAGACCTCAACCCGTCATGATTCATTCTTTATACTCAGAGTCTGGCTTAATATCACCTATGGCGGGATAGCAAGATAATCGATGCGGAAGAGATTGTATGTACCCACAGATGCCAAGCGGGGCAGTTTCCTGGCTTGCCAGCTGAGAAGCGGCCTCGGACGAGGCCGCAGACTCATCAAGCTTCCACTTGAATTGGTGTGACGGCAACAGACGACAGGTCGTACATGAGGAATTTGCATGGAACAGGGGGTGTGAACGAACCTGACAGCCAACAGCCAGCTTGCTCGTGAGAAGGGGATTGGTTGCAGCGCAGAAAATTGATTGTTTGACCTGGTGTCCTAACTTCAAACTTGGACGAAAACAGAAGGCTCCAGGTGTTCTCTGCGTGATGACCCACTTGCATCACTCGAGCACGTCCTACCAAGTTGCCCACACAATTTATTGTATGGCAGACTATAGCCACTAATGATAGTGACACTGGTGGGATGCGGAAACCTGTGCGTGAACAATAACATTGCGAAACGGAGACCATGACCGACCCCATGTGATGATCTATAGCCCTCATGTGGGAGTTGCATCACTGGAAACCAAAGGAACAGCCACTTGCACAACACCAATCTGAATCAGGGTATTATACCATCAAATACCAGACAACAGACACTCTGTGCCTAAGAGCTGCCAAGTTTGTCCATGGATGTCAGCCGTCTTCGCTGTACACACAACGGCTAGATCAATGTTTAGCATGGACCCAAACATCGCTCTAAATGTGGGGGTTGGACTTGAAGTTTAGTTTCAAGTTTGAGTGGCAGTAGAATCTGATGTTTCGTCAAAGGGCCATGTGGTGGCGAAAACTTGAAGTTTGTGCGCTCGCTTCGTCTCGTCCGCTCGGACAGCCGTCCAAATTTGGTGTAGTGACGAACATACAGAAAATTATTATTTTTCAAGTGTTGCAAGTGAACAAATGTGAATAGTGCGGAAAGTTTCATGCAAGGGATTATTGCATGTCAGATGCACTGATCATCCTCCAGATTGGCGATGTGAGTGGGCGATGTATTTAAACGCGGTCGAAACTTTGCATGCTAGGTTCACTTGCGAAACTTGAAAAATAATTTTTTTCTATATGTCACCAAATTTGGATGGCATGTCTTTGGGCTGGTGGCTTAGTGGATGTGCCACCACCCCTGGGTCTGTCTTGGCAGACGCCGGCTCACTGTCATGGGTCGCGGGTTCGAATCCTGCCAAACCACCAGGGGTTTTTAGTGGGTAGTGCATGTCAGCTTAGTCCCACAGTACCATGTGTATGCTTAATGTAAAAGCCACTTCACGTGTGTCTCTGTAAATGGATTTTCCCTTGGAAGAGTTAGAGCTCTTCCGCTTATAGGATCTCTACATACTGTCTGGTGTACGCCTCCTGCGCTCTAGTGCCATTGTAGCTCGGGGCTCGCCTTGTGCAGCTGCCAGTTACTATTGTGCCTCTTCAAAATTATTATTATTATTATTGTTTGGATTCACATGTTGGACAAGACATAAACTTCAAGTTTTCGCCACCACATGGCCCTTTGACAAAACATCAGATTCTACTGCCACTCAAACTTGAAACTAAACTTCAAGTCCAACTCCCACATTTAGAGCGACGTTTGGGTCCGTGCTAAACATTGATCTAGCTGTTGTGTGTAGAGTCCATCGCGAAGGGGTTACAAAAGCCGGGTACAGGTGCACACACAGTCAGCTGGTCCGCCAGCAAAATTCGAACCTGCGAGGCAGCACTTTAGGTTAGGGCATAATATTAATTATATTAATTAATTAATTGCGTGTGAGTGCTAATGTCCAGCTCAGATTAGGTTTAAACTCAGGCGGGCTACACTTTTGTAGTACTACGGTAGTAGTGATTTCAAACTCAGGCTAGGCTTTCAAACTCCGCTAGACTTCAACGTCCCGAGTAACGTGGTCCACCTGGCTTCCTTAGGTGCCTGCCAATACCGTATCCTCAATATTGCGCTGTGGGTGTCGACGCCGACCTTGACAACATCTTTCCTTCCGTAGTAAGGTACTAATCGGTAGTCTGGTGACCAGTCGTACAGTGTACGGTGTGTAACCATCACTCACATGTTTCGTGTTGAGCTTGAACTCACAAAACGGAGGATGATCTAGCTTCGATCTCACGGCGTCAGAAATGGATCTCGTGTGAGCAGGGCCGATGGACCGGTATAAGACGGCTGAAGCTCGTTCCTCTTCTGCAGGTCTTAGCCCACGATGATGCCTGTACCATCCGCCATGCAATGGGGATCCCCATTTGCATCCAAACGAGCAATTCTGATACACGGGAACACCTCCTCGTCTCACACATGGGAGAGAGTGGCCCAAAGCCTGGCCAAAGCTGGTTGGATCATGTTCCCCTGCGCATCCCGTGGTATGGTCTCATCGGTTTTTTATTCGTCCAGGATTCCTTGTGACAGCACCGAACATGCTGGGACATGGAAATCGTGAGACCGACGACTTCCATCTCCACACGTTCGCTCAAGACCTGCATTCGACGTATTTCGCAAACGGAATGACATACGACGTGATTATTGGACATTCCCTCGGTGGAACTGTGACCCTCGCGCTCCTCCCGCTGCTGTCCGTCCCGGAGAACGCAAAGACGAAGACGAAGAAGACGGCGGTGATTCTCGTCGATCCAGGGATCGAGCTCAGCGATCAGGTGCTGGATGAATTCGAGACGCGGTATGGGGCCGAGATATGGCATGTGCGCAGCGTTGAGGCGCACATGGCGGACCATCCGACGTGGACACGGCAAGACACGGTGTCGAGAGTGGTGGGGCTACACATGGCTCAAAGCGAGCTGCCGAAACTGATATTCAAGGTGAGGAGCGACCTTGCAAGCCTGATCGCGCAGCCTGTTTCTTTTTTTCCTCGTCCGACGTAGGACATCAAACCGTTCGCGTACAGACATTTGTTTTATGCGATGCCGCCGCACGTCGAGATGACGGTCTTGATTGCGGATCCGGAGCTGGGCGCACTCTGTCCACCTGAACTGGTGCCCGCTCATCCGCGGATTCGGCGTGTAATTACGGTCCAGGGGAGTGGTCATTGGATACAGTACGAAAATCCTGGGGTGATCGTGAAGACGGCCGTGGATGAGGTGGAGAGGCTTCGACCGGAAGTCGCAGCAAAGTTGTAGTCGACTGTAGCACGTCAAATTTGTTTGGAGGGGTCGATTTTCCGTTTTCGTGTGTCATTCCCTCGTCGTCGCGCTCAGCGAACTCGACGATGCTCAGCGCAGTTGCGGCACGCAACGCGGCGAAAGCAGCAGCGGGGGCATCCGCTGCGCCGTCTTCCAAACCCTCATCGCCACCATCCTCATCCCAGTCACTCCCACCGCCGCCAAAACAAACGACTTCGAAGCGGAGGCCCCGCCGTGTCTCCTCCAAAGCTGGTCCATCGAAAAATAAAAAGACCAAGGTCGTCCATGCGCCTGAAAATCCTCACCAAAATGCACGCTTTGTTGATCCAGGCTACCTGTCCAACCCAGTACGGGACGGAGCCGCAGTCGACAATTCCACTTCCAGGACCGAGGTCAACTCGGAGTCAGACTCTTCGTCTGGAGAGGAGATGGAGATAGAGATGGATATTCCGCCGCCTGCTGGACTCTCACCCATCTCTATCACGAAAGACAAACGCGCCTGGTCGCCAAGTCGACCTGTACCGGATTCATCGGACGACGAAGAACCCGGCCCGTCTGGCTCGTTTGATCCCGCTAGTTATTGGACTCCGTCAACTTCGAGAAAACCCGAACCTCTACCTCTCTCCACGTTTCGCCCAGTGTCCAACCGTAATGTCTATCCAGTACTGGAGAGCGAATATGCGATCAGCGGGCAGGCATGCATCCTGGTCCTTCAACCCAACGAGACGCTCGCGCTCGTAGGAACGTATTCATTCTGTGTCTTACAGGGCAGTCTCTCCCTTCTAGGTGTCACGTTATCGCCGTCTGACACGAAACACATCGTCTTCGCTCCGCGGTCCTCGCCAATACCCGTCTTGTCATGGGCTACATTGGATTGTCAGGGTTCTTGTACATTTCCGATCCCACCTGCCATCCGGCAACAAGCAAACTCCACTGCAATATTGATTAAACACGTTGATACCGGTGTCGAAGGCCTCGGACGGATATGCAAAGTATTCGAGAATGTCTTCAAGCCACCTCGAGGGTCAGATGCGGTCCCAGGTGTCGACCTCTCCGGAATACACATTGTATGTCAACAGCTTGAACTGTGCTGTCTAACTATTTCATTTCTTGGAAGGTCGACCACGGTACCAAGGACATCCGTCCGTTTGTGCTTCCAACCTCTTGGAAGGCTGCACTTGCACATGTCGACGAGCATTCAGACTCGGAGATGAGTACTGCGCCGGTGTGCTTGGTGAAAGGACCGAAGAGGAGCGGGAAGAGTACATTGGCGCGAACGTTGGTGAATCGCTTGCTCACTCGGTCAGTGTTCGTGCGCGTATGTTGTATATGTTTTCTCATCGTCTCCATCTATCAAGATATCGTCGGGTCGCCTTCCTCGAATGTGACTTGGGCCAATCCGAGTTCACGCCAGGGGGTTTGGTGGCGCTCAACCTAGTGGAAAATTATGCTTTTGGTGAGTCGATCTGCACCCAGTCGCATGGTTGGTCGAGGATGGTAAAGGGCGTGATTTTACAGGACCGCCATTCACGCATCCAAGTTTACCTTACCGTGCACACTACACCGGATCCACCTCGCCGCGCGCGAGCCCTTCACACTATCTACACGCGATCCAATCCTTGGTGGAAACATACAGACTGGATTTGCAGTTTCATGTCCCGGTTGATGAGCCTTTGCCTGGAGACGAGCGCATATATGATGCCATCCCGCTCGTGGTGAATACGATGGGGTGGACTAAAGGGCTTGGCGCAGACCTGAACGCGCGGATCGAAGAGTTCGTCGAGCCCTCGTATACATTCGAAATTGATGGTGCAGAAGAGAGGAGTTGGCCGGCGCCGATTCAGTCGCAGCATGTCCCGCAAGTGTCAACCATCATGCCGTTCATGCAAACCAGTGTTAGGCGATGTGTCAAGGTTGAGGCCGTCCAGACGGAGATGACAAACACATACCACACTGCGACGGACCATCGTCATCTCAACATCTTGTCGTACTTCCACGCGGTGTTTCCTGAACCGCCGACTTCCTCGTTATTAGGACCGGTGCTGAAACAAATGACTGCCACCAACTGGGACACGTCGCTGCCGCTTTGTGCGCGGTATCCTTACAAAGTGGATTATACGCAAGCATTTGATCATGTCTACTTGACCGGACCGGGGTATGAGGATGTGGTGCCATCGGAGCTGACACGGGCACTCAACGGGGCTATCGTTGGGCTTGTCTCGGGTGGTCCCGCCAACACTTTCGCTCGATCCACACAATCGACATCCCCAGCGACATCTTGTCTGTCGTACACGCGTGGTGAGCCGCCTCCCGATCCGGCGCTCTCGATGTGCCACGGCCTCGCGCTGATTCGAGGGATACCGCTCTCGCTCGACCCGCGGTCGCCGCACATGCACATTCTCACTCCGCTTCCAACGGGACTCCTCGCCCAAACACGTGTACTTGTGAAAGGCGAGATGGAGTTGCCGATATGGGGAATGCTCGACTTTCGGGAAGACGACGAAGGTCGGGTGGCGGGTGTCGAAAAGGGTCATGTGCCGTATTTGCAGTGGGGAAAGGGGGAGGGTGTCGGGGGTGAGAAGCGGCGGGTGAGGCGGAATTTGATGCGAAAAGGACAGATGTAGCACGTTGCGGCAGCGAGAGATGATGAAGGTGAGCTCGCAGATCCCACTTCAATCTTTGTCACAGCGTTCAATTTGCCACTTGGGACTCTAGGCTTGTGTCGTAGATATCACTTCTGATACTTGGGATGGTTCATCGTAAAGGCGACGCACGCGGCAAAACGCTCAGTGTCGTCGACGACGGTTGCGCCAGGACGCAGTCGCGGTATTCCATCATCTTAAACTGAGCCCGATCAATCAAAGGTTGGATTCTAAGGTCTGTCGCACATTGTTTCTGGCAGACATTTCCTGCAGGGAAAGCAAACCGACGTCGCCACCGAGTCACAACGCCACTAAGGACGAGTCCTCCGGATCATGTATGTCACCGATGACCAGGATACAAACTGGAACAACGGCATGTCGTCCGATGCGCCGTTTTGCAATCCATTCATATTTGTACGCCGACTGCCAATTCAGCCCACCCCTAACATGCCTTGTGCTATGACATAGGCACATAGCATGTCCTTCACCACCCAGACTTGGCCGATTCTGAATGCATTCGGGCCAGCGGCAATCATAGTCGACTGGTCTGGCTGATCTCGCAGTTTTAGGTTTAATTCGGGGATACGACGTGTAATACCACAGCATGTCCATCGCCACCCAGACGAGGCCGATTCTGAATAGATTTGGTCAGGAATGCATTCGGGCCAGCCGCCGTAGAAATCGAGTGGTCAGCCGCTCCTAAGCAGCCGGTCAGCCTCCCAGTCCTCAAGGGTATAAAATCCCTCGTGGATAGACACGCAAGGTCAGCCTTTTCGTCATTCTTTCCCTGGTCGTCTTCCCCCGATGACGCCTAGAGTGACGACTGAGATTGCCAACGCCATCATGACCCCCGGGCCCAAGGACGGGCGCACGTCACGCTCCGTACGTCGTTCCTGTGCTGTCATGGATGGTATGCTTTCATGGCGCTAACTGGAAACTTAGACGACGGCGAAGACCAAACCGTTCGTGGTGACCAACGTCGCCACGAAACGGTACACTCCAACGACAAGGAAGACGCCGTTGCAGAAGCTGCCACTGCGTATCCCGCTGCCGAGGTCAAGCAAGGAACGACGGTCGTTCCCTCGTGGGGTTCTGACAAATCAGATCTCCCGACCTGGTTCGGTACCAACTGTCGTTTCGAAGATGGAGCCGCGCCGCGCCTTGCCTAAGCCGATGCCAGCGCCGAACAAGACGACCAAGGTGCAGAAGACGTCGCCTTTGCATCTAGTGCCCT
>JBBPRS010000433.1:0-15258 GCA_038093155.1 Boletus huronensis
CTACTATGCATTGAGTATGCAGTGAGACAGTAAGTGAAATAGTTCCAGGATGTAAATGGTATATGTATTGATGCCATAAAGTGCCTTGGTGCCTTATGTAGAGTTCAAGACCACTAAGAAGAAAGATCTTGATCTGGGTGAGGCATTGACAAGTTGGTTTCCACACACACAAGTAAGATTTTTAGCCAATAAATGAGCTGATTGGTTGGTTGATTTATTTGTCCATAAAGAGAGTATGTGATATATTATGCATTAAAGTCACAATAAACTTACATGCTTTGTTGATATAACAAAGCATGTAAGTGGTATATTAAAAAAAGTCATTATAACCTATCTTATTGCTTGTGCATTAATAGCAGGTGAGCAATCTGATGTGGATTTGAAAAATAATTGTGCTGATGAATTGATGTATATTCTATTTTGAATTGAAAGGGAGTAAGTCATATAGGAATATATGCAAGCCAGCATCTTATTGATGGACTTCTTTGATGCCACTGCCATTTTATTTACTATCAGGCAGTAAGTGGTTTGAGATGTAGCAAGAAAAACTGTGGCTAATGAATTTATATTTGTATTATATGACATTGTAGGGAGTAAGTGGTTTTATTATTTCTGGAAGACACAGAGCTAAGGGTTTCATATCCATTCTTGCAACCATCATTGGATACAAAGAAAGTAAGTAACATATGGATGGAAACACATATTGCTATTGACCAGATTTTGTTTATCTTGACAACTGCTATTTCAACAATAGTCTGTAGGTGATTAAATCTGCATTTTAAGGCTAGGTGTTGATTATGGGACTATGTGTTGTGCTTTTCACTGATAGCTTGTAAGTGTTCTGTGTCAATATAAAATCAGAACAACTGTCAATAAAGCTGCCTCCTACTGCTCTTCCACTGATAGCTTGTAAGTGCTCTGATGTGAATTTGAGATGAAAATCCTGCTGATCAGCATGCCTTATGCTCTCCCATTAATAGGGAGTAAGTGGTCTAATGGGAATTTACAATAAGAATGCTGCTGATCAATATGTATTCTCCTGCTCTGCTATTGATAGGAAGTAAGTGGTCTGATGTGGATTTGAGATGTAAATCTTGCTGATTAGCATGCATCCTCCTGCTCTCCCACTGATAGGTAGTAAGTGATCTAATGTGATTTAAGATCAGAATGCTGCTGATTAGTATGTCCCCTCCTGCTTTCCCATTGATAGGTAGTAAGTGATCTGATGTGGATCTAAAATGATAATGCTGCTGATGAGCATGTCTTCTATTCTGCCATTGATAGGAAGTAAGTGATCTGATATGGATTTGAAATGAGAATGCTGCTGATCAGCATGTCTCCTGATTTCTCTTTGATAGTTTGTAAGTGGTTTGATGTTGATTTGACATTTGAATGCTGTTGACCAGCATGCCTCCTGCTCTTGCCTCCTGCTCTTCCATTGATAGTTTGTAAGTGATCTAATATGGATTTGAAATGAAAATCCTGCTAATCAACATGCCTCCCTTTACTCTTGCATTGCTAGGCTGTAAGTGGTCTAATGTAGATTGGAAATGAGAATGCTGCTGATTAGCATGTCTCCTCCTGCTCTGCTATTGATAGGTAGTGAGTGGTCTGATGTGAATTTGAAATGGGAATCTTGCTGATTAGCTTGCCTTTTCCTGCTTTGCCATTAATAGGAAGTAGGTGGTCTGATGTGGATTTGAGATGAGAATACTACTGATTAGCATGTCTTTCCTGCTTTCCTATTAATAGGCAGTAAGTTGTTTAATGTGGATTTGGAATGAGGACTTTGCTGAGTGGCCTTCTCTTGTTCTGTCATTGATAGTTTGTAAGTGGTCTGATATGGATTTGAAATAATAACACTACTAATTAGCATGTCTTCTTTTCTTTTACTGATAGCGTGTAAGTGGTCTGATGTCAATTTGAAACAAGAATACTGCTGCTCACCATCCCTCCTCCTGCCCTCCTATTTCTAGCAAGTAAGTGGTTTCATGTGGTATTGCAATAAAAATACTGTTGATCAGCATGCATCCTTTTGCTTTCCCATTGGTAGTTTGTAAGTGATCTGATGTGAATTGGAACTGGAAATGCTGCTGATTAGGATATCTTCTGCTCTTCCATTGATAGGAAGTAAGTGGTCTGATGTGAATTTGATATTAGAATGCTGCTGATTAGTATGTTTCCTCCTGCTTTTGTATTGGTAGCGAGTAAGTGGTTTGGTATGATTTTGAAATGAGAATTCTGCTGATCAGCATGCCTCCTGCTACTTTCACATTAATAGGAAGTAAGTGATTTAATGTGGATTCAAAATGAGGATACTGGTGATTCACATGCCTCCTCTTGCTTTTCTATTAATAGCGAGTAAGTGGTTTGAGATGGATTTGAAATCAGAATGCTGCTGACCATTTCTTTGTATTCTTTGTGCTTTTACAAATATTTCATTAATAGTTTGTAAGTGCTTTTCTATGCAGAAAAAATATTGATTACTGATCAATTCATATCCATTTTTCTCTACTACTTTTCTATTGATAGGAAGTAAGTGATTCAGTTTCAGATAACAGCAGGAATGTTAACATCAACATTCATTTTCACAGAAGGTAATAATATAATGTGAAGTGCCAAATTGGATCACTAATATTCACATGCCTTTCCCTAATGCTTTGTACAAAATAGAATGTAAGTGATCTGATTTACCATGGACATCTACATTCTGCTCATTAAACTTGTCATTTAATTGTTCAATATGGCATAATTATGTTGTGTGCAGCTGGTAAGTATTATCTTGTTGCTTCTATGAATTGTGTAGTTATGAATTAATATCTCTATAGGATGTAAGTTAGATTTTGTGATTAATATTTTTGTGTTATTTACACTTATACTTTGCTGAAATCCAGAAGGTGAGGTGTTTGTCTAATAATTTAAATATTTATATTTACAATTTCAATAGGCAGTCAGTTTTTACCCTCATGGTCTATAATACTACAACTAATATCATCCAGATTCTCACCAACCCCCAGTCACACCCAGTAAATTTTTATCATATGTGTTTTTTGCTGAAATAGCCTCATATCCTCCAGGGCTCTCTTCAAACAACAGAGACAATGTCTATGGCATGTATATTCTTGGAAATATGTTTATCATACCCATTCTCCCTGTATTTCAGCCTAAACAGCCAGCCAACACAAAGAAAGAGATCCTTCAAAATGGCATTGGTAAGTTGATTGATTTGGATTTTGAATCTTTGATGACTTTTATACATATTTTCCTTGATAGATCTTTTGCTACTTCTTCAATATTCCTTTACTCTGGTCCAAAACAAGTCTGAAGATCCCTTTTCTTTGGCAATACAAAGATATCAAGTATTTGGAATGTCTGCTAAGGTATCCAAGACACTAGATGAGCTCTTTGTCAAATATTCTGCTACCAACAACCTGGAGGAAAAAGCAAAACTTGTCATAGATGTAATTTTGCACAATCCTTTGTGTAAGTAGTTAAGGAACATAGCTTTTCACAAACTAACTTGATCTCATAGCAAATGGCATCAGTCATTAGGATTTGGAGAAAGTGTTGAAGTACTAAGTGATATTGGTTGTGAGAATTTGGAGAGACTGGTTCAATTCAAGTGTGGCTCATTTGTTTGACCACCTTAGATGCTATAGGTGGTCATCTAATTAATTGTGAACCTGAATGAGAGCATACCAATAATATCATGCTTAATGATTGAGGGGACAAGCTACTTTGATCCTTTAAAATCCCATGCTTACTGACATTTATTTGTTTTTACCTTCATTATAGTGCAAGTATATGAAAAAAAAGAGCAAAACAGTTGGTTGGTGGTATTTGGGCATGGACCCTGAAAGTATATGAGTGAAAATGAGACTATTTGAAACATCCTTGTGTACAGACCAAAATACTCAACAAATTGTGGCCACCATTACTGTCACCCAAGTCTGTTGAGATTTGACTAAATCTCATGACAATTGTCCAATGGGAACTTGAAAATGTGACCCAGGCAGGAATTGAACCTGCAACCTTAGGTTGTAGCTACTTGTGCTCTACCATTAAGCTACCAGGCCTTGACTTAGAAGGCACTACTTTGCATATATGATGGGAGTTGATATGTGGGCATTTCAGCTGGCACAAGGCTTTTTAGATGGTTGGGTCAACCTCAACTACCATGTGTAACAAAGTCCACTCCCAATAATGTTGTATTCACCATTACATTGACTTTATAGTAGTGTATATTTAATTATTAGGAAACCATAAAGAAAAAGAGCATGACAAGGGAGGAAAAAGCCTGTGAAGGCAAAGAGCTAGTTTTGGCTGTCAATGGTTTGGGGATGAACTATCTTGACTTTTTACAAGCTGCACTTCATAAGCATGATTAAAATCTATTTATAATATGAGGATGGTTGCTGATATGAGAATATTTATGAGGCTAACAACACCATGATTGAGAATAAAGCTAGAATTTTGTAAATAAGTGACTTTCTTTTTAATAGTGAGGATATTATATATTTGCTGGATTTTGTAGCTATTATGATATAGAGCAGGTATGCAAACCTTTAGATTCTTAGAAATTGTGTATTGAGGCATGTTCTGAAGAGGTTCATCAGACTAGCATTTCACATTGCCACTCATATGCTTTTGGAGTCCATGGCCAAAAATCAACAACCAACCTTTTCAATGATTTTTCTGTATACTTATGGAAAGCATTATAAAATCACAAATAATATATATACTTAGACCACTTAGCATTTAGCATTCACCCACCCTATTCACAGTCTACACATAGTCTACCTCTATGAATTAGGACCATGATTATATTAAATTCTATCTCTTTATCCACCCTCTTGCTATACTAGACAGCCACTGAGACTGTAGCAGGACTACTTTTAGTCCATCCAACAACTCATTACAAACCTTTCCTCTTAATTCCAAGACTACATTTACACAATTAATATTTGATGAAGCATAACCAAAGGAGGGATTTATAATACCTATATTATAGATTGTTCTATTCTTGTTAACAAGGCTATGCAACCCAATAAAGCCATAAGGCAGACATCTAATGTTAATACTGGTAACAATATATTCTTTGACACTCAAATGAGTAGCTTTAGGATATCATTATAATGTGATTGAATTATTTTCATAGGCTTTTAAAAACATACAACCATTCACATTATCAAAGGTGGTCAAACAGGTGAGCCTGGGGCCCTTCAATCAGAATACTCTCTTCAAATCCTCTGAACCAACACCACTTAGCATTCCAACACTTCTTTCAAATCCTAATAACAGATGCCACATGGTATAAGGTTAGTATTTATAAGGCTATGTTACTTGACTATTTACACAAAAATTTGTGCAAGACTATACTCATGACAAGTTCCTGGAGGCTGCTAATAGCAGAAGGTTTCACAAAGAGCTTATTAGTGTCTTGAATACCTGAGCAGATATCCCAGATGCTTGATACCTGTTACGCTTAACCCAGATAGGGCTAGACATAGACCTTCGAGGTCGTCCATCTGCTCATGACTCGAGCGAGAAGGTGACTGGGTAGGCGTGGAGGGCGAGTCAAGACTAGAATTTGGAGAGTCCATGATGGGACGGCCAAGACCTCAGGCGAGCAAGGTAAGGAAGAAGTGTAGATTCAATGAAGAACTAGCTATGACAGAGGAGAGGTCCTTGGGCTATGACCAGGTAGATGAAGGTAGGTCAAGATAGGGAGATGAGAGCGGGAAAGCGAGACTAAATTGGTATCATGGCTACGCATGAACCAAGGTACATAGGGCTGAGGATGATACGAGTAAGGGAATACATGAGGTCGAGAAGAGACGGAGATGAATGTATATGAGGACAAGAAGTAAGGAACAGAAAAAGGGAAGGGATGGAGAGATCTGAGGACTGGCCTCGAGGTGGTGATGTGGAGGGGTGATGTGGCAGGGGAGGGATGACGTGGCTAGACAATGACGTAGCTGGGCGATGACGCAGCTAGGTGATGATGCGGCTAGGTGGTGACATGGCTAGGTGAAGGCACGGCAGAGGGAGTATGTGGTTAGGCAAGGGGTCGAGTGAGAGGGATACCGACTAGGTGATCGGGGACCAGAGGGTAAGATTTGAGAGGGGAGGGAGAGGGAGGGTCGAGGACGAGACAAGGGGGAGGCAGAAGAGGTAGGATTGAGGCGAGAAAGAAGAAAAAGGAGCAGGCTAGATCATGTGCTCAGCAGGAATCATAACTATATCTTTATACTTCCAAAGAAAAGGGATCTTGAGATTTATTTTGGACCAGAGTAAAGGAATATTGAAGAAGTAGCAAAAGATCTATTAAGGAAGATATGTATAAAAGTCATCAAAATTAAAAATTGATAAACTTACCAATGCCATTTTGAAGGAGCTGGCTGTTAGTTTGAAATATAAGAAAAATTAGTGTAATAGACATAGAATAAATATGCCACAGACAATATTTTCATTCTTTGAAGAGTGCCTTAAAAATGAAGACTATTTTAGCAAAAAAAAATGATATGATCAGATGATCAAAGATTTACTGGGTGTGACTGGAAGTTGGTGAAAATATGGATAATATTAGTTGTGATATATAGACCTTGAGTGTAAATACTAACTATACATTGATATTATAAATATAAATATTCAAATTATCAAACAAATACCTTACCTTCTGGATGTTGGGAAGGTATAAGTGTCAATAACACAAAATGTTGCATCACAAAATCTAACCTACATCCTATAGGTATTTTAATTCATAGCTGCACAATTCATAGAAGCAATATGGTAATACTTACTAGCTGCATACAACATAAGAAATAATAGAATTATGCAAGATTTAACAATGAAATGACAAGTTTAATGAGCAGAATGCAATGTCCATTGTAAATCAGATGACTTACATTCTATTTTGTACAAAGGGTTAGCAGCATTTTCATTTTAAATCTACATTGAACAATTTACTCCCTATCAGTGGAGGAGCAGGAGAAGGCATGTTAATCAGCAGGATTCTTGTTTCAAATCCATATCAGACTACTAACAGCCTATTAATGGAATAATATATTGATTAGTAGCATTTTGATTTCAAATCCACATCAGATCACTTACTATCAATGGAAGAACAGGAGGAGGCATGCTAATTCAGAGCTTTCTCATCTCAAATCTACATTAGATCATTTATTTTGTATCAATGGGAGAGTAGAAGGAGGCATGTTGATCAACAGCATTGTTTTTTCAAATCCACATCAAATCACTTACTCCTTATTTATAGGAGAGCAGGAGGCATGCTGATCAGCAGCATTCTCATTTCAAATCCACATTGGTTCATTTACTCCCTGTTAATGGAAAAGCAGGACAAGGTGTTCTTGTTTATTTCTCTCACCTATGTCCATTCTTCCTATCTTCTCTATGTGGATTGTAATTGATCATTCCATGTCCCCACTACTCTCATTGGTAGCCAGGCTATTACAAGTCCTAGCCAAGGTGGCAGCAATTACCAAGCCCATATTAGAATACAGTATGGATCTTGAAATAGAGGCAGGATAGTGGTTTCATGCATCAGCTTTTTATATGGTCTGTTTAGTGTAATAATTCAACCATGGTAGATTTAATTGCTTATTTGTATGCAACTTACCTAAAATGTTATACATAATAGTATCTGAGATTCTGTGCAAAATCCACAACACTATCAAGCACTGTTCATGCACAAAAGGCCACATATATTGCAAGTCTTTGTTTTCTTCTTGTTTTGATACATATTCTAATTTCAAACATGGCATTAATTCTTCCTAGGCATTGACAGCATAACTTACAGAAAGGAAAAGTGATGTCCATGTTGGAAGCACTACTTGTCCAATGCATATTGGGCTTCTCAATCTGGAAATTAACTTAGAAAGTAATTTAGAGAGAGTGAATGAGGAGATGAGATTTAATATAGTTGTGGAGGTTGAATATTGAGTGTATATTATATATTTTTGTGATTTTGATGGAGCTAGAGGGAGATGAATATTGATAAAATGGCACTTTAGAGGCCTCAATAGTATAATGATTTGTTCCCTTAGTTATTCAGAGTGAGCATAATTTAGTATGCTTATTGCATGGATTTGGATAGCCATCCACAGCATCCCATGTAGTCAAACAAATGAACATCCTACTGGAATGCTTTTTTCAAATCTTCACAACCAATACAGTACTCTAACACTTCTTCCAAACCCTAATGATCAATGTCAATTGCTAAAAAATCAAGTCAGTTTATGAAAGCTATGTCACTTGACTACCTACACAAAGGGTGGTGCAAGATCACATCCATGACAAGTCTCACTTTTTTCTTCCAGCTATTGGTAGCAGAATATTTGACAACAAGTTCATCCAGTGTCTTGGATACCTGAGCAGATACCCCAGATGCTTGATACCTTTGTACTGCCAAAGAAAAGGGATCTTGAGACTTGTTTTGGACCAGAGTAAAGGAATATTGAAGAAGTAGCAAAAGATCTATCAAGGAAGATATGCATTCAAGTCATTAAAATTGAAATCAATCAAATTACTAATGCCATTTTGAAGAATCTCTTTCTTTGTGTTGGTTGACTTTGTAGTCTGAAATACAAGGGGGTTGGTATGATAAATATATTTCCAAGAATTGACATGCCATGGACATTGCCTCTATTGTTTGAAGAGAGACCTGGAAAACATGTATATTAGCAAACATATAGTGTAATTAGATGGTAAAAGATTTACTGGATGGGACTGAGGGTTGGTGACAATCTGAATGATATTAGTTGTAATATATAGACCTTCAGGGTAAAACTGACTGTCTATTAAAATTATAAATATGAATATTAAAATTATTAGACAGATGTCTTACTTGCTGAATGTCAAAAAGCATAAATAAAAATCATACAACAACATGTTATCACAAAATGTCACTTACATCCTATAGATATATCAATTTATAGCTGCACAATTCTTAGAAGTGGCAAGATAGTACTCACCAGCTACACATATTCAAGAAACAATAAAATTATGCCAGATTTGACAATGAAATACAAGTGTAATGAGCAGAATGCAGATGTTCATTATAAATCAGGTCACTTACATTCTATTTTGCACAAAGTGTTAAGGGAAGGCATATATACATTAGTGATCCAATTTGTTGATCCACATTATATTATTACCTCCTGTGAAAATAAAAGTTGATGTTAACCAAGAAATCACATTCCTGCCATTATTTGAAATTGAATCACTTACTTCCTATCAATAGAAAAGTAGTAGAAAGAATGGACATAAATTAATCAGTAGCAAATATTTTCTCATGCATATAGAAGCACTTACAAACTATTAGTGGAATAGTTAAAAAGGCAAAATGGTGCAAAAAAATCATCATCAGCATTCTATTTCAAATCCACATCTGATCACTTACTTCCTATCAATGGGAGAGATGGAAGAATGGTAATGAGTAGTATTTCAATTTCAAATCTACATGAAACCACTTACTTGCTATTGATAGAAGAGCAGGAAGAGGCATTGTGATCAATGGTATTCTTATTTAAATTGCATATCAGACCACTTACAGTCTATTAATGGAAAAATAGGAAAGGGATGGTGATCAACAGCATTCTCATCTCCAATTCACATTAGACCACTTACAATCTATTAATGGAAAAGCAGGAGAAGAAAGACTAATCAGCAACAATCTCATTGCATGTTCATATCACCACTTACTTCCTATTAATGGCAAAGCAGGAGTCATGGTGATCAACAGCATTCTCATTTCAAATTGACATCAAACTACTTACTTGCTATTAATGAGGGAGCAAAAGGAGAGATGCTGATCAGCAGCATGCTTTTGTACAATGCACATCAAACCACTTACTCTCTATCAATGGAAGAGCAAAAGAAATGTTGATCAGCAGCATTGTCATTTCAAACCCACATCCAACAACTTACTTCCTATCAATAGAGACATGCTGATTAGCAGCATTTTGATTTGAAATTCTATCAAATAACTTACTTGCTATTGATGGAAAAGTAGAAGGCATGTTGATTAGCAATATTATCAGTTCAAATCCACCTAAAACAACTTACAGTCTATCAATGGAAAAGAAGAAGAAGTAATATTGATTAGCAGCATTTTCATTTCAAATGCACATTAGACCACTTACAGCCTATTAATGGAAGAGCAGAAAAAAAGGTGATTAACAGCATTCTAATTTCAACTTCATATCAAACCACTTACATACTATCAATGGCAGAACAAGAGGAGGCATGCTGATTAGCAGCATTCCTATTTCAAATATACATTAGAATACTTACAACCTATCAATGAAAGAGCACAAAAATGAATGGTGATTAACAGCATTCTTAGATCAATTCCACATCAAACCACATACAGCCTGTCATTGGAGGAGGAATGCTAATCAGCAGCATACTCATTTCAAATCCACATTGGCCACTTACTCCCTATTAATGGAAGAGCAGCAGAAGAGATTGTAATCAGGAGTAATCACAATGAGATCACAGTACTTACAACCTATTGATGGAAGAGCAGAAGAAGGCATGTTGATTAGCAACATTCTCATTTCAAATGTACATCAGATCACTTACAATCTATTTATGAAAGAGTAGGTAACATGTATGTTGATCAGCTACATTCTAATTTCAAATTCACATTAGAGCACTCACAGCCTATCAATGGAAGAATAGGAGAAGCAATGCTGATCAGCAGCATTCTTGTTTGGAATGCACAGTAAAACACATACAGCCTATTAATAGGAGAGCAGCAGAAGGGATATTAATCAGCAATATTCTTATTCCAAATGCACATGAGATCACTTACAACCTATCAATGGAAGAGCAGAAAATGGGATGCTGATCAGCAGCATTCTGCTTCCAAATGCACATTAAACTACTTACACTCTATTAATAAAATGATAGAAGGAAGGCTGGTGATCAGTAATATTCTCATTTTAAGTCTACATCAGACCTCTTACAAGCTATTGATGGGAGAACAGCAGGAGGGATTTTTGTCAGGAGTATTTTTGTTTCAAATTGACATCAAACCACTTACAAACTATCAATAAGAGAGTAGGAGGCAGAATGCTCATCAGCAGCATACTCATCTCAAATCTATATCAGACCACTTACAGTCTATAGGTGGAAGAGCAGGAGGAGGCATGCTGATCAGCAGCATTCTCATTTTGAATTCACATTAAAGGACTTACAGCCTATCAATGTAAAAGCAGGAAGAAGGATCATGATTAGCAGCATTTTGATTTGAAATCTTCATTGAACCACTCACATACTATCAATGGGAGAGCAGGAGATGGCATATTGATCAATACCATTATCATTTCAAATCCACATTAGACCACTTACAATCTATCATTGAGAGAGCAAAAGGAAAAATGGTCAGTGGCATTCTTTGTTCAGATGTACATCAAACCACTTACAGGCTATAAATAGAAGGATAGATGAAGGAATGGTGATCAGTAGCATTCTCATTTAAAATCCACATCAGAGCACTTACAGCCTATTAATCACAAAGCAAGAGGAGGGATAGTCAGTTACAAGTTTATTTCAAATGCATATCAAATCTCTTACAATCTATCAATGGCAGAGTAGGAAGTAGGATGCTAATGAGCAGTATTCTCATTCCAAATGCACATAAAACCACTTACAAGCTATAAATGGTAGAGTAGATGATGGGAAGCTGATTAGCAGCATTCTCATTGCACATCCATATCAGATCACTTACAGGCTATCAATGGAAGAGCAGCAGGAGAGTGATGATCAGTAACATTCTCATTTCAAATGCACATCAGACTACTTACAAACTATCATTGGAAGAGCAGGAGAAGGCATGGTCAATGACATTCTCATTTTAAGTTTAAATCCATATAAGACCACTTACAGCCTATCAATAGGAGGGTAAGATGGTCAGCAGCATTCTCAGTTCAAATCTACATCAGATCTCTTACAAGCTATCAATGAGAAAGCAGCAGGAGGGATACTGATTAGCAGTATTCTCATTTTAAATTGACATCACTCACAACCTATCAATGGGAGGAGAAAGGATGATCAGCAGCATTCTCCTTTTAAATCCACATCAAATCACTCACAGCCTATCAATGGGAAGGTATAAGAAGACATGATGATTAGTAGTGTTCTGATTTGAAATCCATGTCATACCACTTACTCCCTATCAAAGGAAGAGCAAAAGAAGATATGTGATCAATAGCATTCTTATTTCAGATCCACATCAAACCACTTACAACCTATTGATGAGAGGCATGATAATCAGTAGTATTCTTATTTCAAATCCACATTAGACCACTTACAGGCTACCAATGGAGAAAGCAGCAGGAGGAATAATAATCAGCAGCCTTCTAATTCCAAATCTGTATTGGATCACTTACAGCCTATCAATAAAAGAGCAGCAGTAGGGATATTCATCAGCAGGATTTTGATGTAAAATTCAAACCACTTACTTCCTATCAATAACAGAGCAGGAGAAGGGATGCTGATCAGTAGCATTGTCATTTCAATCAGACCACTTACAGCCTATCAATAGAAGAGCAAGGGGAGGGATGCTGATTAGTAGCATTCTCCTTTGAAATGCACATCAAACCACTTACAGCCTATCAATAAGAGAGCAGGAGAAGGCATGGTGAATAGCAACATTGTCATTTCAAATGGACTTCACTTACTCCCTATCAAATGGAAGAGTAGGAGGTCAGCAGCATTTTCCTTTCAAAGTACACCCAACTACTTACAGCCTATGGATAGAAGAGTAGAAGGAGGCATGGTCATGAATGGCATTCTTATTTCAAGTTGAAAACTCATTTGACCACTTACCACCTATTAATGGAAGGGCAGGAGGAAGCATGGTGATTAGCAGCATTCTCATTTCATATGTACATCACACCACTTACAGCCTATCAATGGGAGAGCAGGAAGAAGTATTTTGATTAGTATCATTTTCATTTAAAATGCACATTAGACCACTTACAGCCTATCAAGGGAAGAGCAGGAGAAGATATGGTAATTAGTAGCATTCCTATTTCAAATGAACATTAGCCCACTTACAGCCTATCATATGGAGATAGGAGGGATGCTGATTAGCAGCATTCTCATTTCAAATCCACATTAGACCACTTACAGCCTATCAATATGAAAGTAGGAGGAGGAATGATGATTAGCAGTATTCTGATTTCAAATCTACATCAGACCACTTACATACTATTAATGGGAAAGCAAAAAGAGGTGTGGTGGTCAGTAGTGTTCTCATTTCAAATCCACATCAAACCACTTACTTCCTATCATTAACAAAAAAAACAGGAGGATGATGATCAACAGCAGTCTTGCTTCACATCCACATTAGACCACTTACTCGCTATCAATGGAAGCAGAGGAGCAATATTAATCAGCATGATTTTCATTTCAAATGTACATCAGACCACTTACAGCCTATCAATGGGAGGGTAAAAGGAGGGTTGGTGATGAGCAACATTCTGATATCAAATCTACATCATACTACTTACTCCCTATCAATGGGAGAGTAGAAAGATGGATATTCATCAGTGGCATTCTTATTTCAAATCCACATTAAACCACTTACAGCCTATCAATGAGAGAGCAGGAGGGACTATGATCAGCAGCATTCACATTTCAAATTGACAACAGACCACTTACAGCCTATCAATGGGATGGCAGAAGGAGGGATTTTGATTAGGAGCATTCTGATTTAATATTAGTATCAGACCACTTACAGCCTATTAATGGGAGAGAATGAGGAAGAATGCTGATCAACAACATTCTTATTTCAAATCCACAAAAAATCACTTACTCCCTACAAATCAGAGAGCAGAAGAAGGAATACCAATTAGCAGCATTCTCATTTCACATCCCCATCAGACAACTTACCTCCTAGCAGGAGAAGGGATATTGATCAGCAGCATTTGATTTCAAATCTGAATCAGACCACTTACTCCCTATCAATGGAGGAGCAGGAGAAGAAATAGTGATCAGCAGCATTTCCATTTCAGATTAATATCAGACCACTTACAGCCTATCAATGGGAGAGCAGGAGAAGGCATTGTAATCAGCATCATTCTTGTCTCACATGCACATCAGATCACTTACTCCCTATTTAATGGGACAACAGAAGAGGGATATTGATCAGTAGCATTTTTATTTCAAATCCACATCAAACCACTTACTCCCTATTATTAATGAAAGAGCAAGGAAAGGATGATCAGCAGTATTCTCATTTTACATCCACCTCAGACCACTTACAATCTGTGAGTAAAAAGGCAGCAGGAGGCAGCTTCATTAACAATGTTTATATTAACACAAAATACTCACCAACTATCAATAAAAGCACAGCATAGAGGTCTAAGATGAACATGTTGCCTTAAAATGCACAATTGATCACCTACAAACTATTGTTGAAATATCAATCATCAAGATTAATCCAAACTTGTGAACAAAATTTTATTTTGTTTCCACTTACTTTCTTTATATGCAATTATAATTGCAGGAATGGATATAAAACCCTTAGTCTTTCATCTTTGAGATGTAATGAAACCATTTACTCCCTATCATGTCATATAATACAGACATCAATCCATTAGCCTCACCTTCTCCCACCACATGTTATATCACTCACTGCCTGATAGTCAAAAATACAGCAATGGCAACAAAAACTCCATTAACAATTTGCTGACTTGCATATATTCCTGTATGACTTACTCCCTTTGAATTCAAAACAATAGTACACATAAATTCATTAGTAACACTCTCCTTCAACTCTCCATTAGATTGCTCACCTGCTATTAATGCACAAGCAGTAGAATAGGTTATAATGAATTATCTTGTTTTGATACACCACTTACATGCTATCAAGAGAATAAAACATGTGAGCCTATCATGACCTCAATGCATAATATATCACATACACTCTTCATGGACAGAATAAATAAATAAATCAGTTAGCTCTTTTTTCAATTTGATGTCATGATTATTACCTAACCAAATCAATATCATTCAAGCATATAGTCATTTTTATCTTGACTCTAATCTTACCTGTGTGTGTGGAAACCAACTTGCCAATCCCTTAGCCAGATCATGATTTTTTCTCTTAGTGGTCTTGAAGTCAGCATAAGGCACCAAAACACTTTATGGCATCAATATATATATACCTTTCACATCCAAAGACAGTTTTACTTACTATCTCACTGCATACTCAACACATAGCAA
>JBBPRS010000434.1:0-15230 GCA_038093155.1 Boletus huronensis
GCAAAGGTAGCTGGTTATGTAATCCATGGCTCAATTGCAATGCATGACACTTATGTAAACCATCACAATCATCCAATTTGATTAAGAAATGAGTGAGATACAATGGATATACAAAGTGTAGTGTATAAGTCATGTGATCACCAAGCATGCACACACAGTGTCCGTCCTGGACGGACACACTGCACAGGACGATGCTGCTTATGTAATCATTCCACTGACACCAAAATCATGTAAATTGATTGAGAAATAAATGAAATAGAATTGCTACACTACCCATACCCCTATAGATGATCTGATGGTCTGATATAACATAATGCAACTGATCTAATCCAACTATCCAACTATCCAATTGATCTGATTGATCTAATCCAACTATCCAACCGATCCAACTGATTGAACTATTGAACTGATCCAACTGATCCAACCATCTAACTGATCTAATCCAACTATCTGATTGATCCAACCGCTTTGACTGATTGAACTGATCCAACTGATCCAACTGATCTGATTAATTGATCTAATCCAACTATTCCACTGATCCAACTGATCTGACTATCCAATGAAGCAAGCATTTATCCAGCAATTAAACAAGACAAAAATATGCAAAAATATGCAAAAACAAGGCCAATCATTTCCAGATTTTCGCCCTAGCCTTGGTGATGATTGTGCATGTTGCTACGCATACAAAGAAAAATCCCATGGTGAATAAATCCAAATAAGCATCAAAAGCAAGGATAGGAGCAAATCAAGACAAACAAGCCACCAAAAACAGACACACAGAGAAACAAACAAATAGAATAAACAAGGCTACACTCTGACAAGCTTTGCGCTAATGTACGGCTACTTAGAGTTGGTCTCTGTTAAGGGTTGGTCTCCCCAGGATCATTGTTTCTCGGTTGTCTCTGATTTAGGTTTTTTGTTCCTGCCCACCCGCCCATAGGAATCAAAATATGCCAAAATACACAAAAACAAGGCTACTAATGTCTGGATTTTCGCCCTAGCCTTTTCAAACAAAATCAAATGAAATAAAGACCAAAACTGACTACATTTTCGCCATACACTATGAACACTTCTTGATTATGTAAGCAATACAAAATCAGCAAAAATGAAGCCAATTCTGACTAGGTTTTCGCCATATGCTATGCTACACTGATCAAGGATCAGACTACACTTTGACCAAGGATTAGCTAGCAAGCACCCACCCCCTGCTCACCAATCGTAAATTGAGACCAATATAGCCAAATCAAGGCAAATCAAGGACAATATTTTCTGGATTTTCGCCCTACCCTCTGCTACACTTTTCATACATTCTCTAAGCATTTCCTACACTTTCTGACACAGATCTTGATTATGTAAGCAACCCAAAATCACAAAATACCAAGCCAATCCTGACTAGGCTTTCACCATAACCTATGGTACACTGATCAAGGATCAGATATCAAATATGACTATGCTTTCACCTATGTTGCTACGCATACAAGAAAAAATCCCATGGTCAAAAAATAGAAAATAAACATCAGAACCAAATAGATTATGTAACCAGAGCCATCAAATCAAATCATGACCAAGCATTGTGCTAATTAAGTTAGTCTTGGTTAAGGCTTGGTCTCCCTGGATACGTTGTCTCTCGTTTGTCTCAGCATTCCCGCCAGCCATACCCCTGCTTACCAATCACCAAATCAAGCAAAATCAATCAAAATCAATCAAAATCAAGACCAATTCTGACCAGCTTTTCACCATTTGCTAACCTACGCTTTCACTTAACAAATCCTACACTTTTGCTAGACCAATCCTTGTAGATTCTGACCTATCCTTTTGACCAACAAATCCTACTAAATTCCAATAGATTTCTGTTCCCATCCACCCACCCGATATGACCATCTGCCCAGCAATCAAATAAAACAAAAATATGCAAAAATATGCAAAAACAAGGCCAATCATTTCCAGATTTTCACCCTAGCCTTTCACTACCCTTGTCAAGCACAGACTATGCTTTCTGTAGACCAGATTTCATAGACTCTGACCTATGCTTTCAACCAACAAATCCTACACTTTTGCTACTAGATTCTGACCTATGCTCTTTCCGCCCACCCACCCAATGTCAAATCAAACAAAATCAAGGATTTACCTTTCCTGCCACTCACCAACCCCGCTCACCAGCAGCAAAAATCACCAAAATAAGACAAATCAAGCATGCTATTTTCTGGATTTTTGCTACATTTAGGAGGGTCTAATCTAATTACCTTGGACTTAGACGTAGGTTAGGTATGCTATTTGCATCACATAAAATGGTCTTTATTATCATAAACATAGTATGTTATAAATAAGAATTCATAACTTGCACAAACCCAGCAATGTCGGAAATGTGTAGATTATCAATCACAGATAAATATTCTAGTATGTATTAGTTTGAATGAATGTGCACAAATCTGACATCTTCAGGTTTGTGCCAAGTCATGATTTACAATCAAATACATAAACACTTTGAAGAACCAGTGTTAATGTTATCCTCTGCAGGTCGTTTCATGCAAGTAAGTGGTCTTGCAATGACCTCTCCTGACTTTGCAAGCCTTTGTGCAAAGTCTAAACCTATTAAAGAAACCAAGGCACAAAAAGGGCCATAAGGTGGGTCTGTGAGATTGTCTACCAGACATTTGTGAAATGTTAAAATCTCAGAGTCCCTCAATAAGGACCATGAGATGCCAAACTTGGCTGATCAGAAAATGCCTGTTCCTTTTGAACAGGCAAATCCAAGACACACAAGATTAAATGGCATTATTGCCTTTGCATCTGGATACTAGTAATGAAAACATGATCAAACATATACTCCATAGGAACTCACTATGCTTTTTGGTCCATGGATGACCAAGATTCCCATTGTGTTTTTGCATATACTTCCGAAGTGGTGAAGATGAATCATAAACTGAGATGATGAGGGTTGACATCATTATAACAAATGGCAGTGGACTTGTCATTCCTTTTTGATATTTGGATGTGGTTGGTACCCATGGGGAGGAACAGACAAATGAGGTTGAATCTGAATCCTTAGCCAATTCCATATTGGGCATTGATTTATTGCAAATGTTTGGCAGTAGTTTGCTAAAGATAATCACCGGAAGAAGTGCAGTTTGATGAAGGGGAACTGTTCCATCAAAATTGTCTTGAACCCATTGATATGTTTCTTTGATATATGTGGCCTCAGATCCACTTGGCCAAGTCATGCATCCAATATCCCATTTGTCTGGAAGTACCTGCTTCTTAAGCACTTTGTGTAACTCTTGAATAGATATATCAAGACAGGACCAAGATGCTTGGGCATCTTGTGACATGGCATTGTCCATTGCTGCCCCTAGTGCTGCTCCATGTGGATCCAGGTTGAGTATACATGGAGCTGGATTTGCATTGCCTAGGTGAACCCATGTGGTGTGATGGACAGTTGTAATAGGCCGTCCAGCTCCCCCAGAGTGATTAGGAGCCCAAGGCACATAGCATATTTTTGATGCAATTGCAGCCTTGTTGATAAACTCACAAATTGCTGTCCTTGTGTCCATATTGGCTATACTGGTGCTAGCAGCATCTCAGATCGTTGGATAGCCATCTTGAATACAAAGAAAGCCCTTCCAGATTTTCAAAACAGAGGACAAATTTGATGTGCTGTTGTTGGTATAGAGTCAACTATTTGATCAGAAAGCCAAGATGTAGACCTCTGCCCATGAGTTGAATGAGGAAGTCCATATTGCAAGTTGTCCTGATCATTGGTAATTGCTTTGACCAGTTGAGAATAGGCTTCCTCCACATAGCACAATGGATGTGGTTTCTTTCTCCAGGAAGATAGAGCTGCTTGCCTCTGCTTACAATACTCTGTAGCAGCAACATCCTCAATATTCTCTGCATTGGCAAAATCATCCTTCAGGTTGTCCACCACAAGATGAATAACATCTTGAAGATACACTTTGAATGATGCTTGGAAAAGATAAAACATTGCTCTTGATGCATGTGGAAGGGTTGGATGAAAGGCATTGGGAATATAATGCAATGAGTGTTCTATGATGAATGAGGCCACATAGCTCTGTAAAATAGGCTTTGTTAGATATCGCGCAAACCCGCAAATAGTGAATGTGTGCAAAGCTCTGGAAATAACATATTGAATAATATACCTGGAAATGCTCAACACCATAGCTAAGAAGCTGTGATCGTTTGCTAGCAAGCAAAGGTTCATTCACCTTTAGTGGCCAGTCAACCATATGAATATCAATGTTGGTCGCAAAGACAGGCAAGATGGCCAACATTGGTGATATGCATGGAATGCCATCATGCAGGACCAATAATGACAACCATATTGGATCCATTAGCCCCTTTGATAAAACCTTCGAATTCCCTGTATGTGCATAGTTGAGACACCGTTCTAGGCATGCTGTGAATTCAATCCAGTAATGTGGTACTGGCTCCTTTTTCATTATCCTATTCTCGAACTTCTTCCATATTACCTTGAGTAAAGAGCACAGACCATATGTCGTCCATTCAAATATCTGTGGTAGTACCTATTTGTCCACTTAATACTTATTAGCAACTAGCCATTGATTCCAACATGCACCCTAGGCTTAAATATTACTAAATGTTGCTTGACTGATTGGAGAATCTGTGCATTGGACCATATGTCTGCTAAGGGTGATATGATGTTTTTGAATAATGACCTGTATATATAGTATTGATTATATGTCTTTTTGTGCATATCATTTTGATTGTCAATCTTACCTTCCATTCCGGTATTCACTTGGAATTTGTCGCAATGCAACTCGGTAAACATTTTCTATCCATGTTGAGGTATCGATGTATGTCCCTGTGATTTTCTCATGATATCTTTGATGTGGCAACCAAGCCTGACATTCTTCAAAAGACTGTTGCGCTATCCATTCATTTGTCATTGGAGTTTTATGTGTCCCTGAGAATGCCTGTGTCATTAGACCTAGCTGTACTTCATGATATCATCTTTGTGTTCTGACCCTATGGGACAGCATGTTATATCCTTGACATGCTACCCCTTCAACTAGTGGGTTGTAACCTGTAAGAAGATCTGCAGCAATATCATTTTCATCTTCCTCATGATATTTGTCTTTGAGTCTTCCATTCAACCTCCTAAGCTTTTCCACAAGAGGCATCATCAGTCCTTGCGCTTGAAAGTGACCTATCATCTTCAGGCATGCCATCAGATACAAATAGTGTGGTGTCACTGGCATGTCCTCCCCATCCATATTGTTTTCATCATCTTCCAGTCCAGAGCAATGAAAGAGATCATGTATGGTTTTCAGATTGAAAAGCATTCCATTCATGCTTGCATCTTCTTGCACGATAGCCTCTCGCTGTGGAATCCTGCATCCATTGAAATCAAAGATAATCTTCTCTTGTCCATTTTCATCAAGTATTGCATATGTTTCCAAATCAACTTGCACTCTGGTTTCTTCATCTGCTGAATCAAACACCTCATGCCCGTGTGCAGTTATAATATCTTCACTTGATATGTCCTGCCATTCATCAACAGGTATAGATCTTTCTTTTCATTAGTAGACCACCTTTCATTAGAAAGATAAAACATACTGGATATGTGTGGCCATGGCAAATGTTATGCTGCATATATGATGGTAATTGTGAAGTCGTTGCCAATGCCCTGTTTCCTCTTGTCTTTCATTTCTTCCTTGTCAGCATACAGATTGGTTTTGTCCATAATACACAGCAATTCCAATTGGAACATTTTGCTTTAGAAAGTCATTGTCTTGCCATCCTGGTTGACCGCTTGTAGTTGCCTTTGCTACCCAATCATCCCAATTGTCAAGAATGGCATCATGTAGACTCTCAACATCCTGTTGTCACATTTCATAGATATTCCTTTCTCTACCACTGCCACTGTACAATGTTTGTCAACAACACAATTGGTTAAATGGGTGCAAACAAGGGGAAATAAACCAAATAGATGCACAACACGATTTGGCCACAAATCCGCAAATGTCACAAATACACACTTTCTATTGTGTTGCATTGCCCTGGTTAGCACAACTGTCCTAGATCATAATGTAACTCACATCAAATTCATAAACTGATGCAGATTAGATGAGCTCAAATCTGAGGGAAACTCCTCCCTTAGGTAGATGTCCCGATATCCCAATTGTTTCAGTTGGCTCGACAGGAATATCATCATTTGACAATATTGGTGTTCCTGCAGTATCATATTCTGACCTTCATGCTTGGTTATCTGTTGTCGTAAATCCTCTATTTTTTCTTCCACCTCTATGTCCTCTTTGGTGAAAGTACACGATACCATCACAAGCCATATTTCTTCCTGATCCCACGTTCCTATGTATAGCATTCATCCTATCGGGTCAAATTCGAGGTCGCTGTATCTCGCTTGCCATTGCTTTTGCCGCTTATGAATGTCCAATTTGAACAAGTAGCTAGGATCCCCTCCTCCGATAGGAAGTAACACATCCAACCCCTTGCGCATCAGAATCAGCAGATAATAGTCTAGGAAATGTTCCCTAGCTCCCCAAGCAAGTTATCCATTATCATTGCAGTATTTGAACTTGTCATCTATCTCCACTGTGTGCCTTCCAGTGAGACATTGTATAGCAGTCCGAACCCGCTTCTTTTCCATGTCTGCGCAAAGTGTTGCTAGCTTCACCTGTTTCGTTGCTTGATCATGGAATCCTTGGATAAACTCCTGCCCTGTCATTCGTTCCAAAGCTATTACATGCTCTACTTCTTCTTGTTCAATCCCATTGTCTGCTTGTAGTACATCTGGAATGTCCCCAACAACATAAAAAGGCATGTTTCTTTCACTTCCCATTTGTTAGATTTCTGTACTTCTTCAAGAACTTCACTTACTCCATTCTTAATGTTGTGGAGGCTGTCACTCCTGATGTCTTGTTTGTCATTTGCTGAATTTGGTTGGATTTGGATACTGAGCAAGGTTCTTGACTCTATTTGGAAACTAGCTTTCACGAGAAATCATGCTCCTTTTTCTCTCTCAGGAAAAAATGTGCTATATAATATCTCATAGTAGAACTCAAAGTTAGATTATGATCACCATTGTCCAGGTACATAGTCCAATCTAGTTCAACTTTGTTATTGGTGTTCTTTTCTCAACTTTGCTCATGATTGCGCAAACCGCATGGTACCTTTCATTTGTTTCTTGCTATTTCCTCCACTTCCCATTTCTGCATAATATATCTGTTACATATCCCAATCCCAAAACAATATATGCATACTTACCTTCTGAGTCCTGTTGTGTGCATTTCACCTTTGGTCTAGAAGAGACTATTGTAGAGTTGCCTACTGAAGCTGCTGAGCTCCTTCTTCTCGTACATCTGACTTTCGGAGTTACTGTAGGTGGGGGAGGGGGTGGGGATTCCTCTGTTGTCCATCTTCTCTGTGCTAGAGGGTACTCTTGTGATAGCATCAGGGATGAAAAAGAATTTTCCTGCATCAGTCGTGCATCTTGTGTGGAGTCTCTACCAACAGCCTCCACAATTCTAACTTCAGCTTCTTCCTGTTCCATTTCACCTTCAACACCAACCAAATCTTTGGGTGCCATTGGCACCTTCTTTGTGATTTTGGGAAGCAAATCAGACTTCAACATTTTCTTTTCCTTAGGAAGAAAATCTTTAGCTCACAGCCACGAAAAATAATCCCAAGATTTATATCAGCATTCCCATCATCCTCACCCCACCACTTTCCTTTGGCGTTGCCTTCTAGCTTCTGCAAAACATTTATTAGAAAGAGAACATCTCTTGCACTATGCTTACCTCAACAAGATTTCATAAAGCATCCTCCACTGCTTCGTTCAATTCTGGTGATTTTGATTCTCCCATATTAGAAGGATCTTGCCAGGCAAGAGGGCATTTTTCAATTAAGCAAACAATTTTCTGCACCATCTCTTGATCCCCTTGTCTGTCTCGATACAACACCCAAACAGGTAATGTGTCAGAGATGGCAGAAGGTGTTGGCTTCATTCTGAGAATGATAAGCAATCTGATCTATAAAATAAAACTCTTCTGGCTCCACGGCAGATGTATTTCGTCCAGTAGTAAGGGCATGTAAGATAGTTGACTTTCTCTTGACATAAGGCTGTAATTTCATGGCAAATGAGGAACGAAGATGGGAGGCACAAGACTCAGACTGGACAAGCTCATCCTGGTACTTGGCGATTATGTTGAACTCCAATATGGCAATGTTGTGGAACTCTCGACTACGACTGGAGCTTGTAATGCTCTGCCAATTCCAATTGGAATGAAGAAGTAGATTAGCCCCATGAATAGTGAGATTTGCCTTGCTTTTCAGAGAAATTGGGTCTTTTGTTCTGCAAGCTGCATTCATTGCCTTGAACAGTGCATCGTATTGAGTTTTCAGCTCAGCCTGTCGAGCCTTAGCTTGTATTTGTTGTTGGGAAGGCTGTTTGCTTCTTTTCATTCTTAACCTGTTGGTTCCATCATCCACTCCCACGTCTTGTTCAGAATTCTTGTTGGAACCAGAGGATATCACGAGACCCAGTTCCTTCGCAGTTTCAACCTGTTGAGTGTGCTGGTAGTTGGGTACAGCCACCTCCAATGCTAGGCATGCACCATAGTTGTTAAGTATAACACTGAGAAACTATATGGGAAAATGCCAACAAATATTCAAGTTACTATTGATCATATATTCATAAACAACAAGGACTTACCAAGCTACCTCCAGGATAGTCCTTTTCTAAAGAAATGTAGCCCTTTGTGGCATCAATGGCTGCTTGGGTATACAATGGTGAGTTGGATGACTTTGAGAAACCCACTATATAATCTACCAGTAGATCAAACCAACGCGAAACCTGTTGGTTGGTAGAAGTGAGTAATGCTCACAGATTAAAAGTTCAAAAAGCACATACCTCCTTTAAAACTAGCAGAATCCTATCCAGATGAAGTGCCAATATCATCAATGGTAGAAAGCATTTCCTGTATGAATGGTCATCTCAACTTCATGACTGAATAATTAGCATAAAAAACCTACTGGAAGCATCTTAAGTAGCGCCTCCACCTTTTTGCCTTGACGGAATTGATCCATCTGTTGTTGTAAAGCAGAAAAGTTGCCTGCCTTGGACAGCTTCAAAAGGTTGTTGATGTCTTCCATCTTAAGTATAGTGTCGTTGATGCAAATATCCAAACGCTCCACCATGCATGCAATGGCTGAGCACATAAGCTGCAACAATCAATCAATAAGTATTCAGAAAATCAACTGTGCCACTTACCCCACCATGAATACCACAAAGTTGATTGTGCAACCACCTCACATTCATTTCAGGCATATCCAAGAAATGTGAGCTACTATTGACCAAAATCTCTGTTGCTTTGAACGCTGACTCCAAGTTGACCATAGCAACCAATGGATTGGCCTTCTTGGCAGAAGAGTTCTGAGAACGTAACTCTTTTAGCCTTTTCCCTCTCTTTGCATCAGGAAGCATAGCCAGAAACTGAATTTCCATTATGACTCTCTCCTCGTCAGTTTCCATGTAAACATGTTTAGCCTGGTTTTGGCTTAGATACTGAGCAAGCTCGATCCCTTCTTTGAGTAATGTTGCTTGAGAATGGAGAAAATGTAAGATAAAATCCAACAAAAATAACAGATCTGCTTACTTTCATTGTAAACTGCCACCAACCACTGACCACTATACTTCAAAATCCCTCCAAGGTATTGCTGTTCTTTCACAGAGTCGTGGTTAAAACAATGTATGTCCTCGGTATATAGTACGTTATCTGAGAGTTGACTGATCTGATCACGTCTTCTTTCAACCTCATCGTACAATTTTTGAACATCTTCTAGATAGCACTTCAGAGCTTCAAATTGGTGTCTACCACCTGCACATTTGAGGGAGGCAGGAGCTATTCCAGCATCGGCAGAGGAATAGAGGGATTTTCTTAACATCGGAGACCTCTTGAGTGAGTGATGACATATCCACAAATTTCTTCTCTAGGACCACAGGAATAACCGACTTCTCATCAAATCGATCTAAGCCCTCTTGCTCAAAAGACTTTTGCAGTCGGTGGATGTGGCTGACTTTTAAAGGACAGGAAATCCAAACACCAAAGACTAGGTTGGGACCATGCTCCACTAGATCCAGGATTGCATAGCCCAATAGAGACTTGTGAATGCTTCACTGCAGCCTCCAGTTGTTCTGGACATGGGAATCTAGCTTTTCTATGATTTCTACCTCCCTGCTATCAAGTTGCAAACTTTTTGGTTGGGCATGGGGTTGCTATCAATTTGCCTACACATTAGTCCATAAAACAGTAGAAGGTTGCAGCCCACTAACCACATCAGGAACTTGATCTTTTTTCTTCTTTTGTGCCATCAGAACTGGAAGAGGAGCCTGCTGAAATTCTAACAGAGTCAGGTAGCAAATGCCAGGCGTGCTCCAGTGGTCACAAAATAGTCACGTGCTAAACCATTACGCAAGACATTTGTTAGCCTCCACCCTTATGACTTCCAAGCTATGCCCCCAGAGATGGACAGATGGAAGTTGGTACATTTCTGGCTGCCAAAACCCTCCTCTATTATGGTGGAGTCAGGAACCACGGCTGAATACACATTAATGAGCTGGATTAGTGCTCCAACTACCTTTACTTGAATGCAGAAAGTGTAGTAGATATGTTTATCCAGCTTTGATATGCCGCATCACAACATCATTGAGCATATCCACGTCATGATCAGCCAAGATGGGAGCTCTGTCCACTGCATCATTTGGCCACCAGAGACTAATCCCCTATTCACATTCATGGGATATCACACTTCCCCAATTTTCCCACCCAGTCGAAGTCAACCAACCAAGTGAAGGGCTGGTAAGCTCTTGATTTGATCTGAAGAGCAGATACCAGAGTTTAGCACAAGAGGTGAGAAGGTGGATTTCTGGGGGCCTGGATTGGCAGCAAAAAAATTTGACCAGCAACTGGAATTTGCTGGTGTAAAGCGCAAGCCAAACCAGACCACCAAGGATGGTAACTGGGGGGTGATTGCGAGCTGGCAGGAGGAGGCTGGTAATGAACAATGGGCAGGGTGAAAAGGCCTTAGAGTGAACGATGCTCAAGGCAAACCTACAACCAAACAAAGACTTAGAATGAAAGAGAAAGGGTCAAGTGGATCTCTAAGGGGGAAATTCCCAAGAGAACTAGACTGAGGAAATCCTCGTCGTAGTCTCTGGGTTTATATAGCATACTCCATATTTGTACATGTGTGCACTAGATCTATGATGTAGGGTCTAGGGCGAGACAGTAATTAAATATGCATGTATCAGAATGTTCTGATGGAATAACATGAGGCATATGCATGGATCAGGAATGGAAGAAGAAGCATAAGCGGTAATTAAATAAGAAGAGAAGTCAATGGAGATTACTGTGTGACTACTATAACCATATGGGGATAGATCCAGATCGTAGATCGGATCGGGGAAAGGAAAAGAATCACCAAGTTGTCTAGACTATGGCATGAGTCATAGCGGATGATCAGAGATCTCCGTGGGAGTAATCTAATCGGATAAGATAAGATAAAAGTATCCCTCCACTGAGTGGATGTTATTCGCTAGGCCTTACCGCCAAAGCTGTTACGTCTAACCTGGATAGGGCCAAACATAGACCTTTGAGGTCATCTGCTTGCTCATGACTCGTGTGAAGGAAGCACCGAGCAGGTGCAACAAATGAGTTAGGACTAGGACAAGGTGAGTCCATGGATAGGCGGCCAAGATCTCTGGCAGACGAGGAGGTAAAAGAGTGTAGATTCAATGAAGAACTAGCTAAGACAGAGGAGATCCTTGGGGGAACAACCATAGAGATGAAGGTAGATCAAGGTAAGGATCTAAGGGTGAGAGCGGAGGTCTATATAAGGGGTCGTGGCTGCGCACGGACCAAGGTACATAGGGTCAAGGGTAGTCCATATAAGGAATACATGTGGACAAGAAGCAAAGGGCAAAGGGTAATCCAAATGAGGAATACACGTGGACAAAAAGCAAAGGGTAAAGGGTAGTCCAAATGAGGAATACACGTGGAGAGAAGCGAAGGGGCAGAGGGTAATCCAAATAAGGAATACACAAGGATAAGAAGAAGCATAGGTCTAAGGGTAGTTCTAGATGGGGAAACTCATGTGGTCAAGAAGAGACAGAGATGAATGTGTGGTCAAGAAGAGACGGAGAGATCCAAGGACTAGCCTTGAGGTGGTGACACAGTGATGTGATAGGGAAGGGACAATGTGAGTAGACGGTGATGCATCTGGATGACAAGGACACGGTAGAGGGAGTACGTGGTTCGAGGAGGGTTCAAAGGAGGGGAATATCAACTAGTTGATTGAGGACTAGAGGGTAGGATCGAGGATGGGAAGGTGCAAGAGGGTTGCGGGGGAGTCAAGGATAAGGCAGGGAAGAAAAAGAAACAGGTTAGATCATGTGCTCAGCAGTAATCATAACAAAAGCTGCCTTTTTATAGAAGAATAAATGACAGTAAAATCGAGAAAAATAGATAGACTTGTGGGAAAGTCTGATGTAACCTGTTACAACCGTAACACAGGGTGCAGCAAGGGTGAGGCAGCATGACTGCAGCTCAGTGAGCAAACCTGGTAAGGTTGGGCACCTTGGATTCCAAGCAGTGCGGAGGAGCCCAGCTTGTTGCAATGCACAGAGGGTCTGGTTCTAGCAATCTGCCGTGAGCACTCGCCAACAAAAATCATCAAGTTCAACTTACTTTGAATTTGTAAGAGCTCCCGCAGATGCAGACAGGTAGTGGTCCACAGAATGCTAGCAGGGACTGTGGCCCATACAAGAGCTCCATTTCCCAACTGCAGCAATTTGTTCACCAATCTCATCTTTGACATTGCCAGTGACCTGATCAAGTTCCTTGACTTTCTTTGACTCCTTGTTTGCTGAATTTGTCCGCGCTGTAGGTTTCTCTGCTAAAGAAACGCATCAGCATTCCTCATCAAAGAAGAATTGCAGGACAAACCCAGCTCTTTCTTATCCTTTTGGTGCTTCCATTCTCATTCGACAAGTTCAAGAAAGACGATATGTTTGATCACAGCATGTCCCACAACAAATAAAAGGTGGCTGAGATGGAACACATCACCGACGTCTTTCTTCCCTGGCACTGGAGGCTCAGTGTCTTCATTCATTGCATCTGGATCTTGTTTTTCGTCCATTGGCATGTCTGATGCTGATGGTTGCAGCTTTTGTGTACATACGAAGCACATGAGGTTCTTGATGACCTCATTACACAACTCATTGGGGTGATCTCTGAGGGCATAGATCATGTTGATGGCTTGCTCAGCCATCCCAAACCATTATTTGGAACAGCAGGGATGTTCAATGGTATCCTGCAGTTTCTTGAAAACGGGATTTTCCATTTCCATGTGGAGAGTTTTGTTGAGAAGGGAGCCTGTCCACCACACTGTTAGCATGAGACATAGGAAATTAGTGACCAAGCTTACCTTTAATCTTTTTTGTGCTGCCATTTAGCTGTTGAAGAGCAACCCATGCATATTAAGTGAGCACAAGATCAGCCTGAGAAGTAACATGGTCAATACACAACATTGAGTGATAATCAGATGATGCTACCTTCCCCAGAGGGCTCCATTGAAGACCCTCTCCATCAACTCATTCCCTTGCAGAAGTCAACCCAATCCTAGAGCACTAAGATGCTCATGGAGCTCAGCCTTTTCATTTGCTGAAATCTTGTAGAGATACAAGTGAGCAGGGGATAGGCCAGCAAGGTCTTCCACATATGTCACCTTGATCACATTCAAAGGGCTCTTGGAGGAATTTCTGCATCTGCAGTTTGACCACTGTAAAGTTGGTGGGCTGCACGTGAGATGTGCAAGCAAAAAAATAGCCTCTGGAACAAACCATGGATGTTACGATTCCTGCTAAGCACGTGATCTAGCCCGCTCCTTTTTCTTCTTCTTGTCTCAATCCCACCTCTCCTGCTCTCCCTTGTCTCGCTCTTGACCCTCCTACCCCCTCCCTTCTCACTCTTACCCTCTAGTCCTTGATCACCTAGTCAGTATCCCTCCCACTCAACCCCTCGCCTAACTGCATACTCCCCTCTGCCATGCCCCCACCCATGTCACCACCTAGCCGCATCATCGCCTAGCTGCGTCACCGTCTAGCCACATCATCGCCTAGCTGTGTCACCCCTCCGTGTCACCACCTTGAGGCCAGTCCTTAGATCTCTCTGTCCCTTCTCTCCTTCTGTTCCTTGCTTCTTGTCCTCGTGTCTCACTCATGTACATTCATCTCCATCTCTTCCTGTCCTTGTGTATTCCCTTATTCACCTAACCCACAGCCCTATGTACCTTGGTCCATGCATAGCCACGATACCTATTTAGTCTTGCTTTCCTGCTCTTGTCTCCCTATCTTGACCTACCTTCATCTACCTGGTCATAGTCCAAGGACCTCTCCCCTGTCTCAGAGCTAGTTCTTCATTGAATCTACGCTTCTTCTTCATCTCACTTGCCTGAGGTCTTGGCCGTCCCATCATGGACTCTCCAAGTTCTAGTCTCAACTTGCCTTTCATGTCTACTCGGTCATCTTCTTGCTTGAGTCATGAGCGGATGGACAACCTCGAAGGTCTATGCTTAGCTCTATCTGGGTTAAGTGTAACAATGGACAAAACAAGGTCACCTTCAAAATAGTGATGGAACAGCAGTCTTTTGTGATCCACCACCCACATGCCTTGGCCATGTTCTTCATTCACAATGCCAGGTTCCAGAGGAAATCCCACAGGCAGAATTGAAGCGTGATTTTGTGGGTGTGCACCTGTTGGCAGGATTGCTGACAAACAAGGGCATAGTGCAGGCTATATGACTTGTCCTGGAGCGTGAGACTTGGCATTCGTTGTGCAAAGCAGAGAGGGGGAGACAGAGGCGATGTATGTTACCACAACAATGGAGGATGATGCAGACAATCTCATGTTGTTGTACTTCAGACAGGTTGAGTTGTGCCAATTGTTTGCAAGAATCCAGATAGTCTTATGGAGATTTGAACTTTAGAAAGGAACCTGAAATGGCTCCTAAGGGCTGACTGGGCCTAGGGCAAACCAAACCAACAAGCTGAAGACTATAAATCTCAAGAGGGAAACTAGCCTCAAGAGGGGGGACTGAGTGGATCTCTAAGGAGGGAAATATCCAAAGAGAACTAGACTGGGGACTCCAGTGCTAGGCTCTTGGGTTTATATATT
>JBBPRS010000435.1:0-15112 GCA_038093155.1 Boletus huronensis
GACTTGCTCTCATACGCTCTGTAACCCATGGTCCCTATCTCATGTTGCTTCATCCCCATGTCAAGTTAGCTTGTTCAATCTAATACCAACCCTTGATGTCAACCTAGATGTGTGTGGTGGGAATAGTCCCGGTCCATTTTTGCCGTCACACAAAAGGACTGTATGAAATGGCACACAGCGCTGCGGGGAAATGCTGTAGGAAGCGCCGCAGGCAATTTTTCCTCTTAGCCAAAATGAGCAGATAAGCGCCGCGATGGGACGCTCTCCGGAATTGACCGCCGTTGGCAGGAAATGACCCCGACTCTTGGGGGAATTCACGTGGTACATTGCTGAAAACGACTTTACTTTTTGCAGTGAGAACGCCAATCACGGCGTCAAAGAGCGCGTTTGATGATCAGGGACCCATTGTCACGCTGACATACCAACTTCAGACGTTCTGTTTACGTCGGGATTAGGAAGTACTGAGACGTTGAAACTTGATACCGCTTCGTATCGCAAGGAATTGTATCCCAGTGGCCGGGCGAGGATAGACAAGTGTCGACGAGACTTGATGGCAACAGAACCGGTTCAAATTGCCATTGTTTTGGATCACGCTTATCCTTCAAGTTCGGCCACGCGACTCGATGCTCTCTGCGCGTTCCACATTGTCACCGCTGACATGTTGGCCGAGCAGAAAGTTAGAGTCCATGCTTGTCCTAGGCAGGTCTACTACACCCTCCCCCGTTTACCCGATCTATCCTCACGCAACATATGATGCTGTTTACCACCCCAGCTTCAGACTCGGAAGCTGGCGTGCGCTTGATCGATTTCTTTATCACGACCACCATTCAGGGGGGGACGCACGAAAGCGACGCACGAAGTTCCCTCCCAATCTTCCAGACCTCGAGAAGCTCCGTTACTCTATGCAACAATCAACGGCCCTGACTATGCTGGATGATATCTGATGCGGATCCTATCCCTCCTCTCCGTGGGATCCCTGCTACGCATTGCTGTACATTGTTCGCATGCTTCCTAGACAGGGAGATGTCCGACTCTTTCGGTCCGTAGCGCTCCTTCAACCTTGCCCTTGAAACTGGCGGAGATACCAACTTGATCGCCGGGATATGCAAACGAACAGACGCGCCTGTCCCTGGTGGATGCGTGGCCGAAATGGGCCGACGATCACATTGGTCTAAAGCGGGTCAAGCACAGTACAGAAAACCTTTCTCCTTCCGGAACAAGTACGAAGATCGGCGAGGCGATGCGAACGACCACGGACTAAGGTGACACATTTGAATAAACACCATCCCGTACTCCGAGTTCTCGTCCCTGACTCGTTCTATTCCGTACGCAAGAGGCTGGCTGACCTGTTTTACCTCGGGCGCACGTCCGCGGGACCATTTGAAACACGTCGTCCTGACAGGTCCGTTGCACCGAGATCCGATTCGGCACACATACCAGGGTCATCCCGACCCAACCCCAGAGATTTCAAACGTCGATAGATCTCCGAACTTGTCGAATAACGTCACCAGGATGTTTGATCGGCATTTTCTCCTCGTCATCGCTCGAGGCAGTGGTGCAACTTGGTGACCTAGCGACAGCGACGCTCGGAGCTCGACCCAAGATCTCCCTCGTCCGATTTCGCTTCCGTAGATGTATCTAGATGGTGAAGAAGGGGGATTCGCCTTGATCAGAGACGAAACCGCATAGTAACCACTCGTTCCTCTGTCGCCCAGACTACTCCTCGGCCACGACTCAAGCTCTGACAGATAACGCGATCCACGAAGAAGCTCCTACGTCACTTCTAAGCGATCCGAGATGCCTCAGACACACACACACACGGACGAAATTCATCCATCTAATTTGCCATCGTCAAACGACGACTCAAGAAAGCTCAACGACCCCCCAGATATCGCGTACCGCCCAGCACACGTTCGTATAGCCGTCCCCGCGTTCAAGGCTCATTACGAGGTCCGACCACCTCGGTTTCACTTGGCATGCAGAACTCGTCCGATGATAGGTAGTGAAAAATGGATCACGATTCGTAGGCTACTGTCGTAGAAAGAAGTCCCGACCTCGAAACACATTCTAAAAAAACGCTGACGTCCAACGGACACATGAGAAGCAAGTCTGGACCATATCTCCGACGAAAGACAATAATTGGCGAGCGATCGGACCATGGCATGTCGATCTACGTACCCAACTTCGAAGAAGTCGAGTGTCGAGGTATGGACGCACAAAATCCAAATCGTTGGGCAGTCCCCTCGTCGGCATCACTTGGTGCGTCCCCCCCCACGAGTTTCATCTCACTCTGTGCTCTTCGCTTGATCAGGGTAGTCCATGCTGGCTGTCCACTGGCGTTGAGCGACAGCACGATCGAGAAAGTGTCCAGCAGCTTTATTGTGGTGCTGAGACTCCATCCACCGCGACGTCCCCGAGTCCCTCTAACGATCGCGTCTCATTAGAAGCATGCACGGTCCTATAACTAACATATGACAGGCCACCATCCACCATCGGTGGCAAAACCCACCATGGATTAAATCGACACCGTAGACCAACGTATTATAATACGTGCAATGGGATGTCAATGCTACATCAACCTATTCCGATTGTTCCACATGATCTGCAGCAAGGTGGAGAATTGGATCGGATGACTCACATGAATGCCCCGTCATCACTGATCAAGAGGTTATGCAACATGACACCATGATATGATCAACGGGCATATTACAAGAGTCCTGCCCATGGTGCGTACCAATGTCTCTTCATATCACTAGTAGGGGGGAACAAACGCATCTCGTGGGGGAGCACGATGCATCACAATCAATGTTTGCAACATCAACAAGTCAGTGATCATGAAGCTGATCCGAGATGCCAAGAAATAAAAATAAAAGAGAGGGAGAGAAGATAAAATAAAATAACCTGCCCATCATCTACAAAACAAACAGCATAGTATACAACGTATTGATCGGTTGAAAAGGAGGGAGATGGTTGAGAACAAGGTACATCAAACCGTCTAGAATTCCTGGACGACCCGCGCCGCTAACCAGCCCCGGATCTCCTCGTCCCATACCACAGGGGGAACCTTGGTTTGACCAGAAGCCGCCCCAGTCGCAGAGACCCTCCAGTCTCTGAACTCGCCAAACGTGCCCTGTCGAAGTACACGCACGACAGGAGGGGCTACTTTCCCACCCTGCGTTTCTTTCAGATAATTCTCGTTGTGTCGTTGAAGATACGTGTGGAGTTCATGAGACACAGAGGTCGATGAAGCGCCTAAGGGGCGAAAGACGAGAGTGCACAAGCGTCAGCAGCCCAGCATAACAAAAAAAGGTCGACGAGAGGATTTACCCAGTTTGCCACGCGGTTCTACGAAAAAGCAATAACGGGGTATGCTCTCGCGATAATCTGGGGAGACGCAAAACTCAGAGACGACTCCGAAAGAATCGGAAGTCGAGTTGAGTGCGTCCAAGAGTTCCTGCCCGGTCACAATCTCGTTGGCAAGACGTATATAAACGCTGCAGAATGCAAGTCAGCTTAGCATCTTTTGGGGGGATCGGCTTCTTTACTCACCCTCGTCGCTATCACGATGAGGAGAGATAAGCGAAAGGGACCAACTAGGTGATCACTGTGGACGAACCTCGAGATAATGTATGATCGGTTGACCATCGCGAGGATCAAAGCCGACGACCTCGATAACGTCCCCAAGACGGTATCTCCAGAATCCATCTCTCGTTGTCAACACGACCTCATACTTTCTACCAACTTCGATGTTCCACTTGAAAAGCAATATCAGATCATCCAGTTGCATTGAACGTGAAATGCAAATACCGTTTGTTTGACATACTTGGATTCCTCGGGTGCATCTATGGGCAAAAATTCTATGATGTCGTCTGATCCAACGACTTTGTACAAGCTGGCGTCCCGATGGTCATATGCGAGCGCAAGGAAGGCCTCGCTGCAGTTGATACCCAACGTTCGCAGCTCCACGTCCGGCCCGATGTAATGCCGGATCTGATTGACATTAGCCAATCAATATCTCCGGAGATACATCAGGAACTCACTTCTGGGACAACCGTCTGGAACGGCCCGCTCGAAATGGCAACAACGACCCGCAATCCAGGCCAAATTTTGGTTAACCAGCCGGGTGACTGCGCACTCCGGCGAATCTTGCGAAGCTCTTCTGCGCGCTCGGGACTCTGAGGCAAGAATTTCTAATCAAGAACGTGTTGAGTGATCGTTTCTCGGATGTTCCAGGAAATGTTACTGTTGCTTACCAGGAGCGTGTCTTTGAGATCATCCACGTCGACTGAATCCGGAATCGAGCCCGTGTGGATGGATTCGACAAATATATCCCATTGCTCGTCGATGACGCGGCAAAAATCACGGAAAATGGTGCTGAACATTGTGTTGATGATTTCGACTTTGGGTTCGTAGAGAGCGAATAACGCATGCATGAAGAGGAAGGACTTGTAGTTGGAGATGAAGGAGACGCCCAATGGAGAAGAATAGCCTGGGACTAGATAGATAGGTCAGTTTAACCCGGTTGCAAGCACTTGGACACGGAAGCCCGCATACCCTTTGATGCACGGTACAACGGATCTCTGTCGACATGCTGGGAACAGCTCAGTGTCACGAGCGAGGACCTGTATCAAAGACGCACCATGTTGTTGAACATTCTGATGGTGCCTGTTGACATCAGACACACTGGCATCCTCAGTTTGACGTCCCCGTCACCGTTCAGGCCGTCAACCACTTGACGATATCGGAGGGAGTAAATGATGCAGTTCATTCCCCCAAACTTGCTAGCTGGACTTGAAGCCTCCATGGTCTGTGAGATTGAAGTGGACATGTGTTCCGGATGACGATATTTCGGAAAGCATTTCGTTGCACCAGAGGACGTGCCAGACGAGTGCGCAATGAACTCTGGAAAGCCTGGTGACATCAGATTTTCGATCGAGGCCATTTTGCAGGGCGTTTCGAAGAGACGCGATATGAAGGGAAGGTAATGCTCGTAAACGCTGAGAGGAACATTGTCGTGAAACGCTTCAAACGCCGCATTCGATTCACCGCTCGCTTTGATGGCATTTCGAAAGTCGGAGAGAATACCGGACTCGTTGAAAAATGTAGATATGGAATTTGTGTTGACGAGATACGAAAGCACGGCCTGCGTGCGTTCGCGGAGACTCGTCACAAGCGACGGCGTGAGGACTGGAATTGGCTCTGGGGGGAATTCGTCGGTTGGGGACATGGTGTTGACCGAAGCGCCATGACGATGCCGCGAAGTTATATTGCCTATCAATCCCACGACGCTGACGATTTGGTTTTGCTTTCTGCAGCGTTGTGATCCGTCCTGGGGGCCCGGGGCACCTGATCAGATGGAGTAGCAACAGGCTGTGAAGCGAAGCTACCTTATCAGCACAAGCACACGACACGGACCGCACGGAACCATTCTTGTTCTCTTACTCTGCGACTTTGCAGGACTAGCAAACAGTTATTTTTTGTCCCAACTGAACCAATCACATTCATATATTCATCGATGCGCCTTGTTCAGATTCTAGTAAACGGTCGCACCACTAAAGCTCCGTCGGCATCCCATGTGCCAGGGATACTGGCCCATCAGTGTCAGTCCACCGAACGCCGATGGGATTTGCTTGGCTACGATGATGCGATGGCGGATACAAAGACAAAATAGATTGATAACCCGAAAGTCGCAGCCAGTGTCAGGCGGTGCCACAACCACACAACGGCTTACCTTGGTCTACGAAGGACAGCGCATTGAAGACACAGGTCAGATAAACGTGACAGCGAACTCCTAGAAGAGTTACACTCGAGTAGAAGTGAATAGTACGAGTCCCGGGCCGAGGTTGTGCGAAAAATCAATCAATCAATCCCCGGATGGAGGCCATATATCAGTGGCGGGGAAATGCCAAATGCCATTGCAATGCAGGATAACACTGATCTGCAAATAGCACCTACGATCGGACAAGCGGGCGATGAAGCTTTGAAGAACAATTTGAGGTGATCCAGGGTCAGTCACCAGGCGTGGACGATGACAACCCTAGGCCGTTGGGCATCGATGATGTACTGTAACTAAGCCGAGTCGGACTAGCTGGTGGTGCAACACGCGCGCGCATTACAAAAGGAATGTCATTTTCCAGAGTATCAGATACAAAGTGCTATATATCATACCACACGCCTCGGGTCTCTCTCATTAGCGTCAAGGAACGGTGACATGTTGACATATGAGCTGCGTACGGGCGGCGACGGTGCTAGTCAACACTATGTATGGGGAAACGACTGTACAATCACAGCCCGTTGCAGAGCGTTCTAGCGTGTAGAAAATGAATGCTATATATCTGAATGGTAGTCGAGACTCGAGCGCCGCTTGTTGGATCTTGTTGCAATTGGATCGGAGATACTGACATGATTGGCTAGGAACAACACGACGTTACGGTGGCCCATCGGACCATGCTCGCATGCCCCTTGTCGATCGAGGCTGACACGGATATTTGACTTTTCACAGCACCGACGGATCAGTGTCTTTCCTAGACGATCGATAGTAGGGGGTACTCGTTCAGACTCGGGGACGCCGGATCAGCCAACCAAGCTCAACATCGACTCAAGGGGGGACGAGTTATTCACCGAAAGCTGACTGGATCCCGTTCGTTCGTACCCCGGCCCAGAACGCCGCCACGCGACGATCGATCCCCACCCCCCAACCTCCCCTCCACCGGCAGGCCAGCCAGTCCTCAGGGAGCTCTCTCACACTTTTTTTTTTGAATACCGATCTCGTGTAGGGGCTATGCCCCATCAAAGTTGCATCGATAACGACCTAGACCCGGTCCAGTCTACCAGTGGTGCCCTTCCACCACGCACAGGGTCAAAATTTGCCACACGTTTTTCAATTTCAAAACGAAGAGTTTGGCCAATGGACATCTGATTCGAGTTCTCCTCCACCTCGGGACCAACTTTCCAGAAGCGGGGGTGCCCTGGTATATTTAGGGTGCTCTGCGTCCCTCAAACCAAGGACATTAAAAAAAAAAAAGAAAACGCATTCAATCACTGGTCTGCCCTCGAGCGCGGTCACGCGGGAGGTGGTACGGCAACCCATCGTACCCGCGTGCCCATGTCTCATCCCCGCTTTTACACTTTTTAGCTCCAAAGTTCCAAACACGGCCCGGTATCAAGGTCACCCAGCTGTTTATCGGACTTCCGGTTCTCCCGAAGGCTGATGGCAGGCTCTTCTATCGACAATCTCCGACACGCACGCCGCGGTCGTAGTATGGTCCCACGTTTATCTAGGTCTCGTGTCCTTTCGTGACCCCTTCTCTGGTTTTCTATCATGTTCTCCGCTGGTCACGACTACGCCACGGGATCAATCGTTGTGACGTCCACAGAGGTTCAGGGTGTCCGGCCGATACGGCAGAGTAGGCCATCGTGCGTGGCATTTTTCAAGTCCCGCATGCTGTAGATAGGCAGATAGGCTCTGCCCTTTCAAATCGGATGAGATCCGTGTTCATTCATTCTGTGAGTAGCTAAGTTACACGTGTAGACTGACGGCGACGAAGAAAACGAACACCAGGAACGGGGAACGCGACTTAACGCTAGAATGTCCCGAATCATACATGTCCTCAAGGCAGAAATGGAGACAGCACAGAACGGCCTCCAGACGCGAAGCTGCGTCTGGGTAAAGGATAAACATGTGCGAGGCAAGGCGATCCTCAGAACGCCTACCTACCTCTAGTGGCTCTTGGATGGGCCACTGAAACCAGTACCATAGTACAATAAAACTTAAACCGGATGTAGGTAATAGACCAACGGGCGGGTATCAAGGAAAACAACGAAAGATGCGATGATGCGAATGTGGTTGTGATTGATGATATGAAGGAACGTGCACAGGTATATCGGGAGCCAGTCCTGATCCGGGGAGTGAGCTTGATAATCGCAACAAATACTAAGGATGCGCACATACCGAGTGATGGTGAGCATACATAGAAGTCGTCAAGTGTTCATCATGACGGGCGAGGAATATGGGGGAGTTTACCAAGGTTTAGGACCCAGTCACTACCTGACTTTGGTTGAGTCAAGCCAAGGAAGACCGTCTGATGGCAAAAGACGTCGACCCTCTTCCATCCAAGTGAGCGCTCGACCTCTGGAAGGCCAGGAGCGAGTTTGCAGCGGAGTCGGAACGCCTCCTCGACTGCCTGGCGGTCACGGACCAGCCTCTGCTCCTCGAGAGTGAGCTGTTCGTTGAAGGTCTTGTATATCGCCTCGAACACGTCTCTACAACGAATCCCATGGGCGTTCTTGACGTCCACCTCCCAAGAGAACGGCTTGCGTTCGAAGGTGATGAGCATCTTCGTCATGGTGTCATTCGCCGCGGGCTTGTTCAGCTGGGCTTCGGAAAGTTTCGTCCGACGACCAGCGCCCTGGAAGACTATTTCATCCACCGGGAAGGCGATATCAAAGCGAAGGAGTTGCTTCGATCGTCGTGGATCAAATGGAAGCAACTGCCAATGCAGATCGAATGCGGGCTGCTTCATTGGCACTGCCACCAATGATCAGATAAGGTGTATGTAACGGGATGAAGTGTGGGAAGAAAAGAGAACGATAACGGGGAGGTGGTTGGCGGGGACACGTACTTACCCAAGTGTGATCCTGGGGGCAACGTGTTGGGGATGTTGTACCGAGAGCAAGCTCCCTTTTTGACAGCTAGCATCTCCCCGTCGCTGTCATACGAGTCGCGGGGCTGTGCGCTCCTGCTTCCCTTGAGAATGGACCTCAGGGGCTTGGCAGGCTGTCCAGCAGTGGGGTTGGCCCTGGATGAAGAGGGCACCATGGCAGGGGTCTGCGGACGCCGCATGTCGGCGCTTGTTGCAGGACGGGAGGGGCCTGCGCAGGGCTCCTCTGGAAGGGACAGCGTTCGAAGCTTTGGGGTGTCCGGGACGAAACCTGGGCTGGTTGGAGCGTGTCGAGACTTGGACATGACGGTCGTGATCAAATAGAAAGGGTCGTGGCAGAACGAAAGCGGGGGCGGGGCGTGAAGTGGTGTGGAGAAAATGGGCCCTTGAAGTGGGATGGTAAGCGAGCCGTACGACGCTGTATGGGATCGAGAGCGATCGTACCTATATGGAAGTAGGAACCGAACCACGAACTGTGCGGTTGGGGGATGACCGCAGTGGCCCGCGCAGTCGAGCTCCTAGGACCTAAAGGGACGCGGACAAGAGAGAGGGGGGGGGAGTAAAAGACGCGAGTTATAAGTGCCCCTCGAGGCTAAACACGAGGCGGCCTCTGTAAATATATATCAAAGTTGGACCCAATAGAATGCGTCCAATCACAGGCAGCACGTGACCCTACAGCCGCATTCAGGGTCGCTGCAAGTGTAACGCTCGAGTCAGTGCCATGCGCGCGGCGGATAGAACAGGCGCACAGTGCGGTGGGGCACAGCGATGAAAACGGAACACTTCTCGAAGCCCCAAGCCCACAGCAACCTTGGACACCGTATGCACACGGGGTAAAACTCAGGTACAAGACATGCCCCATGCACATTCTGGAACATACATCCTGGACGCTGTTGCCCCGTTTAGGCAGGTACGAACCGGTCCGCGACGCACAGATCGATCGCATGAGGCGTACGCGCTGCAACTTGTCTGACATGCAATGGCCTTCCCCCCATCAATCCTCGTGCTGGGGCCGCGGTCTGGATGGCTCGCCTGCAGGAGGCAAAGATAGAGCTGATGGCCGCTGCAAATTCCTCGAAACTAACACGGCGAGGCAGATCAGTGACAGCGCGTTGTCATCGGCCGATTAACAGCTCCGCGTCGATAACACTCTCCGTATTTCCGTGATGCGATATATCCTATTCTTGCATAAATGGGCGGCCAGTGTCATGTTTCGGCTGCGTGGTACGGCCGAGTCGTCTGCAAACGTCGCCAAGGAAAACGCAAGGACGAAATGCATCCCGCCAGTGTGGCCCAACAGAAAGAATGTTTGCCGGGACTCGGCGTCCTTGGGTCTGTCCCATGTCTTGATCCAATCTGGGGGAAAATGCGATGGTGGCTTCGTCTTCCATATGATGCGACCCACTGCCCTGGGCGATTCTGCTGTTCACACTGCCGTCGAGCGTTCCTTGTCCGCAGCGCCACGGCGCCAACCAACAACGCCTTCGAGGCGTCATTACGCTGGCAAGAAAAAAATCAGTACAGCCACGACTTACACGTCAAGAAGCTTAGCAGACAGCCTCAATCGTCCCCAAAACGTTCAGAACGACGAACGCAGCAAGTGGTCGAAAGCGTGCAAACATCGTTGCACACTTTTTCCAACACGCTTGGCAACCGAATCCAACCACGGACCGTGTGAATAACCGTCCAAAACGGGTCTTGAATATCAGCCACCAAATTTTGACAGGACCGTCGGTCGACGTCGCACACGGCGAGCAACGCACACACGATGGCGACGCACGCGCTGTTCGAGACAGCCTCGGGCTATGCCATCTTCGAGGTCAAACTCCACGATCTGGTCGGCTCACAAACCAAGGCCGTCCAAGACTCGATCAACGACTTTTCAAAGTTCGCCAGGATGGTCTCCCTCCTCAGCTTTTCCCCGTTCAAGAGCGCCGCTGACGCGCTCGAGAACATCAACGACATATCCGAGGGTGCGTCTGTGGTCGTTGTGATTTTCTCTGACGTGTTTTTGGCTCACGAGGGGCGTACGTTTTGGGTCGACCAGGCATATTGAACGACCATTTGAAATCCCTCCTCGAGCTCAACCTTTCCAAGGGCGGAAAGAAATCCTCCAAAGTCAAGCTCATCGTCCACGATGCCCCACTCGCCAACGCCGTCTCAGACGGCACAGGCCTCAAATGCGACGCCTCCGAGGACGCCCAAGAAATCCTCCGTGGCATCCGTCAACACGCCGACAAACTCCTCAAAGGTCTCGACGCCAACGACCTCGTCAAAGCCCAACTCGGTCTCGGTCACTCCTTTTCCCGCGCCAAACTCAAGTTCAACGTGAACCGGGTGGACAATATGATCATCCAAGCCATTGCCCTTCTCGATCAACTCGACAAGGACGTCAACCTCTTCGCGATGCGTATTCGGGAGTGGTATGGCTATCATTTCCCAGAACTCATCAGGCTCGTGCCGGATAACTACCAATATGCACGTCTCGTGCAGTTCATCGGGGACAAGGACGCCTTGACAGAGGAAAAACTCCCCGGATTGACGACCATCCTCGACGACAACGCCATGCTCGCGCAAAACATCCTCGACGCCGCCCGTGGATCGATGGGATCGTCCATCTCCGACATTGACATGCTCAACATCTCCGCCTTTGCCGTCCGCGTCGTCTCCATCGCTGATTACCGCAAATCCCTCGTCGCCTATCTCTCTGAAAAAATGAACCTTGTCGCACCCTCGCTGACGGCACTCCTCGGAGAGCGTATCGGTGCGCGACTGATCAGTCACGCAGGCAGTCTGACCAACCTCAGCAAATACCCCGCCTCGACCGTCCAGATCCTCGGCGCCGAAAAAGCCCTCTTCCGAGCACTCAAGACAAAAGGCAACACGCCCAAGGTGAGCGAGCCTGCTACAACTTGACACCGACACATCTCATCTCATCTCACGTGTTCGTAGTACGGCCTCTTGTACCACTCCACATTTATCGGTCGCGCCGACCCGAAACACAAGGGCCGAATATCACGGTTCCTGGCAAACAAGTGTTCGATTGCATCGCGGATAGATTGCTACACTGGTACGTATCGTCTCCCCTTTTTTTTCCGTACGGGCGTCAACGTGCGCGTTCCCCCCGTATAGACAACCCCACGCCCAAATTCGGCGAAGCCCTTCGTGCACAAGTCGAAGAACGTCTTTCGTTTTTCGAAACGGGTGCGCCGCCCACTAAGAATACAGACGCGATTCGCCGGGTGTTGGATAGTCTTGCGCTCGACGAGGACGAGGACGAAGAGGCACAGGAGGACGAGGGGCGACGACGGGATGGTGATGTGGAAATGGAGGACACCGAGCCGGTGTTGCCTCTGATCGAGGTGTCGCCGCCGCCAAAGAAGAGCAAACACAAGGACAAGGAGAAAAACAAGGGGAAAGAAAAGGAGAAGGAGAGGATCAAGGAGAGAGAGACGGACAAGGACAAGGACAAGAAGAAGCAAAAGAAGCGACGGTCAAGCGAGGCGATGGACGTCGACGGGGAGAGCGACGTGGAAGAGGACGATGACGAGCGGCCGCCGGCCAAGAAGATCAAGTTGACCAAGGAGGAGAAGAAGGCGCTCAAAAAAGCCGCCAAGGTAGCCAAGAAGGCGGAGAAGGCTGCTGTGGCAATACCAGAGGTGCGTGTCGTCCTTTGGTGGCGTAGTGTGAACGTCTTTCCTTGTGTTGAGACCCCATCTCCGACAGGATGGCCCGTCGAAGGAGAAAAAGGACAAGAAGGACAGGAAAGAAAAGAAGGGAAAGGAAAGGAAGGCATGAGTGGCGCGATGAAGCTCGTTTCCTATCTCGTTTCCTTTCTCAGTATCTCTCCTGTTGTATTTCTTATTCAATCACCACTAGCTTCCAGTCCGTCCGTTGCGTGTGCACGACGCAGGTCGATTCATATGGCATGCCCGATGGTATAGTATCCATTACAGTCGTACTTGGACCAAACAAAAATTGCGGGAGAATTCCAACTTGAAGTTGCATCAACTGTTAACTGGTACCGATGCTCGAGATATGATAAGTAGCTACACTTTACTGCTACATGCCAACTGGTTGTTGGACCTATGGGTATTGATTCATCACCTCCGAAACGTCTGACATTCCCCCCTCAAAGCCCCGTCGGACGTGCAGGTCGTGTTGGACGTTTCACAGGACATGGACTGTGAAGCGGCTTTTATTTTTTGGAGCCGGTACAGTTTCTTATCTTCAGAAATCAGAATCGCTAATCCATCAACCACATCTCTTTTTGTGAGCACATACAACAGCCTTCGGACGACATGCGAGCATGAGGGTGGTGCCAGTGTCGCCATTCTCCTGTCGTGTTTGAGTCATACCATCATGGCTGCGGGCAAATACCTCCGACGCCTTCGCATACTAGACATTGATATCTGTGCGCACGATTGAGCTTTCCGTTGATAGGCTAGTCTGAACTCCCATCACCGAAACACCTTTGGAGGAGACTAGTCAACTCATCCAGAAGACAAGACGATAACGTGCTCGTTTTTCCCAGAAAATATTGTTCAAAACGTCGATTTCATCGAAATAGGGGATCTAGGATATTTATATAAGCATCACGCTGTGTTGGCGGGCGTATGCCCACCCTACTCGCAGGTTAGGGTTAGGTTACGCACCTTAGGGATACTATCAATGTACCAGTATTGCAAAATGTGAACATCAGTTGCAACTACATAGATACGCATCATCAATATAAAAATAAAAAATACATAGAATCATAGAGAAACATGTCAAAGGCAGGATAAAACAAAAAAAGTCACTAGAAACAACATGTTGAAGCTTGCCAGAGACATGCCGGTGCAGAAGGTGAAATGGACAGGGAGTTGCAAAATTTCCCATCCGCATGCGAGTGGAGTGTCACACCATGTCACAGTGCTAAAACAATCTCCGACATGCCGAAGCCGTCGTGTTCAGCGCACCTTCAGTGGTGCAATATCACAATGATGAAATGCCGTTGGTGCCGAAACGCACTCCGCCGAGTCCGCTCAGGAATGTCACGCTTCACAATGGACTTCGGGAGTCACGCGCTCTGTCGCAGCAATCATAATCACCTTAAAAACATGACGAGCAGTTGGGCGACAATGTAGAGTATCCCTTAGATTTTAGATTTAGATTTTTTTTGCTGTGATCTATGTATTGCCCTGACACTCAGAACTGAATATGCCTGACCATAAGGTATGAATGAGAGCTGGGGGATGAAGACACACTCTACTTTTCAAAAAGAAAATACAAGGAGATTAATCTATCATAGCTTGTGCTAGATCCACTAGCTCGGGCTGAAAACTGTGATTTTTTGGCTATCACTTGGATGCATGTTACTGGGAAAGGATTGGGATGGAGCTGGATTTGTGTGACATATGTACAAACAAATCAAGTGATGTGGTAGCGACAGGACAACGGTGAGATACAAGGCGGGAACATGGGTGGCAGCACGGGGTGCTGTCTGGCTCCAAAGCAATCTAGGGCTGTGGTGAGCTGCTGACCCACATGGTAGTTATCTGGCGACGCCTGGTGTGAGCACCATAGACCCAGGGATTAGGAGGCAGGGGACTAGGGGACTCACAGTGATTAGTGGATGGGTGGGAGGGTTAGTCTCAGGAAGGCTTCATGTAAGGAAGGTTGGGCCTGTATGTACAGGCAAGTATTTGTGCATGACAGCAGAGGTATACTAGGAAGGCATCACTTCCCCACCTACCCTTGACCTTCACTATTGGAATTTTCAGAGAATATGGACCAGCCTGGATTCGAACCAAGGCCTCCCCATTAGTACTGGGTCGCTCTACCACTGAGCTACCAGTCCTTAGTCCAAAATGTTGGGTTTATATATTTCCAACATTCATGACGTCAAAGGGTACATTGTGGAGGAGGTATTCCAGGGTTGAGCCAATGCGAATGCTGTGTCTGTGTAGGGGCGGAGCGCCAGAGGCTTTCAGTGCAGAGGTAAGGATGGAGAGGAATTTGCTATGGGTGAGGGGGAGGTGATTTTTACCATGGCAGTAGGTGAAGAGTGGTCTGTTTGGGGGGGGGGGGGAATTGATCGCCATGTGGTTCTCAAGCACTGCCTGGGGGTCTGAGGGGCCGTCCTGCTTGGCCCAGCTGATGTCCTCTCAAGCTGAGGCTGATTTGGTCTTTGGGAGGTGGAAGTTTGTGACTGAGTTACCCTGGTGATCGCATTGTACCGTGACATCAGAGGGTTTGATGTGGACAAGGGGGTCAAAGGAGTGGAGCATTTTGATAGTTAGTTCACCCGTGCGTGCCATCACGTAAAAGGCTGTTGTAAGGCAAGTAAAGATGGCGGCATGAAGGGGGGAGGACAGGTTGAGGTGATTTTGAATGATAATGAGGGAGTTGATGGTGTAGGGCTTGTGCAATGCTCGTTTGGACCGGGGGGGGGGGGGGGGCAAGGGATGAGG
>JBBPRS010000436.1:0-15108 GCA_038093155.1 Boletus huronensis
CACTGAGACCGAATACGTGGCGATTTTAATTTAACGACGTCTTGGTGCTTTCTTCTTGTTGCCAGTTCCAGTGCCTGAAAGCGGGACCACAGTCTGCAAGGAGCTCGAGTCAAGAAAAGACACGGGGGAGAAAACCGAACCTGGTCGATGACCAATTTTTCCACCCCAGTTCCCTTGCCGTGCTTCTATACATGAGGGCGACACAGAGCAGAAGGATGGGAAGGAAGCAGGGAAGAAAGGTTGTGGCGGAAAAGAGCGGTCAAAAACGGATAAACGACATAATTAAATAAATAGATGCACCACTCGCCGCGCGGGCCGCGAGGACTCGTCCTCGACCTCGTCGGCGAACATGACTCGTTTCCCCGTCGCCACTGGTGCGTCTTCATTTTCGAAGTCTGCGATGTCATCGGTGTCTTCTCTGCAAAGTTTGGCAAAAATGGGGTAGCCAGTTGATCGACTCAAAGGACCAGGGATGGAGGGATTCACTGAGGCCCCATCAGTAGCGCCATGAGTTGCGTTGGTCGAGGGGCCCTCGTGTCCAGCGCCGCGGGCTTCTGGCTGATGATCGGACGAAGGTCCTTGCGGCTTTACAACATCGACGGCCATTGAGTTACTTTGTTCGTCAGTACCTTTTGCGGATGCCGACCAAGACTGTAATTTCGCATATTCGGGTCAGCGAGAACGCCGAACCGAATTTCGCCAACCTCATCGTTGATCCGGCGAGCTAGGACATTTTCTAGTTGTGCGATTCTTGCCTCGTGTTGTTTAATAATATTGTCACGCTCCAAACAGTTGAGCAAATGATAATTATTCCCATTCACGATAGCTTGTAACACATACCCGTTTAATTTCGTTGGTCTTCTCCACCGTCTCCCGGTCGTGGATTGCTCGGGCCTTCTGCATTAACAGAGCAACCAATGCCTTCTCATCATCGTTCTATGGGGTGGTAGCTGTCGTCATCGCAGAGTAACGAGGGAGATGGAATTCACCAAGTCATTGTTCTCGTATCGGTGGGAAATAGTCACAGCTCGGTTTGCCAATCGCTTTTCGGTCGCTTCTAACTCGGCGATGCGCACCTTCAGCGCTGCAACTTCTCGCTCGCGTTCAGTTGATGGGGATTCGGCCGCAGCGAGTCGTTCAGTCATATCCTGCATATGATAGTCTTTCTGAGCAAGCTCCGTGCGGAGCGACTCCACCTTAGCTTTCGTTTCCTGCACTTGACCAAACGCCTCGTTCTTGCCTAACCTCTCTGTTTCTAACAAGGTTTGAAACGCGCCCTCCTTGCGGGACAACTCGATCTGAAGGGCTTGGAACGATGCAATTTTCGCTTCAATATCCTTGTCTGCACGATCAAGTCTGGCCTTCAACGCCCCGTTCTGTTCTTGAAGATGGATTATCTCGCGTTTGGATCCAATCGACGTTTCCTGGGAAAGCAAATCAGCATGGTTGACAACCTATGTGGATGATGGAACATCAACGGTTGCTTGACGTTCTGCTACATGAAGGCGCTCCTGCCCGGGCGATACTTCAATAACATTCGCGCAGAATAATTAAGTGTTTACCTGCAGTTCGCCGATGGATTCTTTTGACGCAGCTAATGTCACGCATTGATCATCAAATCGTTCCTGAAGCACCTGCAAACACAGTGACAGAAAAATGTCGGAGCACGAACAAACAACTCATACCTTCAAGGAGGCCTGACATTCGGCGTACCTGAGTGATCTGAGCGAATGCAAATACTCCGACAGGATTGATCCTTACTTTTCGCGATATATGTCGACATCACGCTTGACGTCGTCAAACGATTTCAGTTTGTCGACAAGGGCATTCCGCTCGATCAATGTTTTTGCCATATCAGAGGAGAGAGACTTTTCGCAGGCTTGCATTTCGGCAAGTTGGCGTTCAACCAATTGCAGTTTCTCTTTGGTTTCATCACGTTCTGAAAGTAGTCGCGATGCTTGTTGTGTCAAATTCTTCTCCAAGCCCTTCGCAGAGTCGAGCCGACCCTGCAACTCGTGATTATGATTCAGAGCTTGGACTAGCTCTTCTTCTGCCCTCCGAGCCCTAATTAGAGTTTAGAGGGATATCATAGACGAATGATGAAGTTACCGCGCTTCATGAGTCTTCACATTTCCTTCCTGGAAGTCGATCGTGTGGCGAAGGGTACGGAGCTTTGCGCCCTGTTCTTCATGAAGTTCTTCACGCACAGTCATTCTTGGCGATGACGGTCAACTCGTGATATCCGAGGGAGTGGAATGGAAGGACGTACTCTTCCCTCATCGAGGTTATCACGGACTGCGTTTCCTGCAATCTTACCATGTATACCCAAATTAGTGATGTCGTCGGTTGAAGGCGTGGTCCATTTCACCGTGTCTGCGCATGCATCAGCTGTTGTTCCATTTCATGAGCCTTCGTCGTAGCCTGTATCGACTCGTGCTTTTGTTCCTGCAAGTATCGCGTGACTTCCGCCATTTGATCGGCTTCTTGATCATCAGCATTCTATTCGTGCAATGATGACACCCTCTTACCCGTCTGGCGGATTTTGAGGCTGGTTGATTCAGAACGGTTCCTATCCGCTGTAGTCAACTCTTCCAATTCCAAGATCCGAGCTCGCGCTTCTGCTAAGTCACTGCCCATGGTGTGTAGCTTATCACGAAGCATGTCTGCCACCTGTTGGGCTGCGAAAACAATAGTTGGCGCAACTTTCCCCTGACTGACCACCGACCTACTCTTCGAAAGCTCGGAACGGAGTTCATGGACTATTTCTCTTGTTTCAGCGGTCAAAATGAGCCGACCATCGTCATCAAACATAGACTCAAAGTCTGGCGAAAATCCCAGTGCTCTGGATAGGGAAGATATGATTAAATAACAGGACGAACCTCGAAAACTGATCTGTGTGCTATCCCGCAAAGCTGCCAAACTCTCCATAGTCGCCTTCGCCTCCGATATGATTAGTGATGACGATTCTGTGGAAAGTTTGAAAGTGTCCAACTCGGATTTGAGCGCAGAGTAGCTACGCGGGTAAGTCAATCAGAGAACTACGAGGAAACGACCGCTACTCCACACTTTTTCGCAGCTCGACCAAGTGCATCTCGAAGCTTGTCCATTGCCTGCTTATGCGCGGTTTCCATCTGAGAAAGATTTCTTGAAAGCGTAGTATTCTCCTCGTTCTTGGCCGCTAGTCGTGATTCTAAGTCCGTTATATACTCACGCTGCACATTCAATCAAAGATAGTGCAGAATTGGGGTTCTAAGAATAGGCAGGAATACACACCTGTTCAGCCCATTCTTTCTGCAACTGGCTGTATTTGGCCGCAACAGGACCCAAGAGGGTGTCGGCTGGAATTTCACCTACAGGAGAGTTCAGGTCAAGTTCCTGTGTGTTCGCCTTGACGAATCTCTTGGGATAATCGCTGAAAGACGAAATGGACGATGCGAATGCGCGTGAGTTCGAACTAATTTCTGCATCTATGCGCTCAAAATCATCATTTGGGTGTGCACGATAGCGTCCACACGTTATACACACCTATTGGCTCATCTTTGAGTCGAGAAGATGTTCCCTGACGGGCAAACCGTTCAAAAACGAACATGAAATAGAGAAGTAAGCGATGGATCGACTTACTGTTGCAGAGATAGGTGGATTGATTTCCTGGGTATGGTACGGATAAGCTGAACCGCCCAGAGCGTGCAACTCGACGTGGCGTGATGAAAGCGAGTGTGAGAAACTGCCATCAAACCCCCTTTTCGGGGTATTCTCAGTGAGGGTCGCATTTGTGGTCACATCGAAATTCGATCGTTTGAGTAGGTTACCGAAAGCAGCGCCTACTTGGTTTGTGTCTTTTTTCTGGGAAGGTGGTGCAAACTTGTATGGGAACATGGCTGTCGATTCTCTTCGTATTGTTTGAGCCAGATGTCCAGCTGGTGGTAAAGAAGCCGAGTACTTGTTCGTTTGTTGGCAACAGATTTGTATGTGATGGTTCTTGGTAAGTCGATGACGCGCAGTTAGCAAATGAACGCGTCGCAAGGCACGTGACACACGTGCTCGGCCGATATTCTAATAATATAAGCTGCAGCGCTGCACAGCTCTGTGCATTGCGATAATCGGAGACCTTGCTTGAAGCTTTTCAAGCAAGGTAGTGATCTTATCTATCATTTATGCTCCCCCGATCTACATTCAGATGAGACACTAATTTACTATATTCTGTATACTTTACTTATTGTACTCGTTAGATTATTACCATCTTAGCTCTGCGCTCGTATCCTGTATCAAGTTTAGGTTACAAGTAGATAAACAAAATTGACACTGACATCAAGACATGGATATATAGCTTCTGTGCCGTCCGTGATCAATTGTCTTTTGCCGCTTCCAAACTCGTTTCTGTCTCCTTCATTGCGCAGGTGGGTTAAACACCGAGATATGTGGATACGGCCCCAACAAATCCGAAGCAACAGGGAGACGTGACCGGCTCTCGTCGAAGCGGGAATAAGCAGGGGGTGGTTCAGCCTCCTCCAAGACATCAATGCCTAAGCCGACAACGGGAGCATTAGGCTCGGCTGGTGGGACTCTCCCAGTAGGAGCACCTGGAGATGGGACTCCCGTCAGCGAGGGTGCCTCGACTAGGGGATCGCGATGGCCGGACGGTGCGAGCGTTCCCCCTGCGGTAGTCGTCGTCAAGGAGATAAGTGGGGTGCGTTCTGTGCGTTCTCTGTGATTTCCTTGAGCAGTGGAAGGATGGGCGTCTCCCGGAAGGTACGAAGGCGGGTCAGGAAAGGCGGGAGAGCTACCCAGATATGACGATGGGTACAGCACTTCCATGATACTACTCGTAGAAGGCAACGAACGGCGAACATGCCTTCGTGGGCGAGATCTTGGGGTGGTGCGTGTATGATCTGCTTGAGTATCAGCCTCCTGTGACGAAATATGAGCCGGAATCCAAGGGAGAGAAATCTAATATATACCGAGCATAAAGTGCATAAAGTGCAGGTGCAACCTGCAACGCAGACTGTCTCTGCCATGGCGACAGCCCAATGTTCTGCAATGGGATCGTTCATCTGTTAGATTGTGTGTCCGATGCGTCAGCCTAGATTGAAAGTGGTCAAACAGGGAACGACAGTCCGATATACCCGAGACCGGACCGAGACAGAACTATCTGTTACCTGTACTCTTCAAACTAAGGGGGAGAGCGATGGAATAGAAGGTTTGGATTCTCAGGTCCAGCAGCGATGAGCGCCTTCAAGGAGCGAGTGTCTTCTTAAATACGGTGAACGCCGCTGGGACCAAAGAGGAATAGTCATCGATCGAGATGACATGACATGTGAGCGCTTGAGCAATATATGCGGCAGAGTGGATGGGGGTTCAAAATGATGTTCGGAGACTTGAGACCAACTCGAGACTGCAAGATCTTTGAATGATCGTCGTATGGTCATAAAGGTCAAGAGTGCTAGTATTTTGCGACCAAAGCGCGAGCCTATAGTCAACGATTGAATAAATGATGTTTCTTCCTTTTTTTGGACAAGTGATATGTTATGCAGCAGCGACGAGCCCTGCATAAACACTATAGGCTAGCGGTAGTCTAATTACCAGCCCGAGGAAACATGCGCTTACGCATGTCTCTGTGTACTCCCTGGTTACCTCGTTCAGATAGAGGCCTGGGAAGCTTAATACCCACTAGAACCTCAAGGGCTGTAGGTCAGTCGGATTGTGATTGATGGTCCTGGGGGTGATTGCATGTGCCCATGTATTTCTGACAGCATTGGATGAGAGTTTCGAGCGGCGCAGTGTGCTATTGTAGGCGGTGATCGATCTTATGTAACCATCTTGTCGCAATGGTTTCGGTGTGTGGTCCCGCGGAAAACTCTGTCGCATCATACTAGTAGGGCCCAGATTAGATGGGCCGCTTCTGAGACGAGGGTTTGTAGTCGGGGGGTTCCAGTCTTGTTCTTATAGCGGGGATCGTCGGGTGGTGTGGATGCAAAGGCTGGTGAACCGCAACCCCATGGTGATGGTGGCCATGGGTGAGAGTTGTGTGGCCAGAGGGCTTTTGTGGGGCGCCATATGGACTTACATTCCGGGCTGCGGCAGTCGAAGAAGATGTGTTCGAGTGTTTCGGTTGAGTTGTCGCATCCCTGGTGATGGCAGAGAGCCCGCATGGAGTATTGGGGGTTTTGGATGGCGGCCCAGGAGTCACCGATCTTCAGGGCGTTATGTATGGCTTTGAACAATAAAAGCTTGATGGGTTTTCGTATGGACCGGTTTCGTCATTTGAGCCAGATCGTGGCGCCCGTTTCCATGGAGTTAGCTAGGGCGTGAATTGTATGTCGTGAGACATCCAGGTTGCACGGCTATGAGGGGCGGGGTTGAGGAGGTTAGGATGCCTTAGTAGGCGGTGGACTGGGAAATAGACTCTAATTTTGCGCTAGAGAGGTTAAAGTTGTTTGGGATGGAGGTATCGATGAGGTTGTCGCGGGGTTTCGCTGCCCCGATGTTTGCCAGGGCTCGTTTTGGAGCAGGCGGCTGTGGTCTTTAACCCATTTGAAGGAAGTGGGTGCTGAACGTCGTCGCAGGTGGTATGCTGCTGCGCGGAGCCAGGTATTATTGGTTATGCCTGGCATTTTACTTGCCGATAACGTTTCTTCTGTTTCTGCGTGCACCACAATGTTTCCACACTTCATCCCACCCAAGCCTTAGTCTGGTTGACCAGACTACCCAAGCCTCGAGAAATCCCAATCGCCCGGCCCGGGTCACTGCCTCCACGGGTAGAGTCCAGCCAAGCGTGCCCGACGGTCACAACACTAGCAGAAATTCGAGGCAACGTTCCCTCGTCGGTGAAGCACCCAGGAAGTTCGCATGCTTGCTCATGTCCATAATGCTACGCAACATAATACCCTGATTACTTTGACTGTATCAACCATGGGATATACGTGAGTCATGTCTCCAATAATGTTAGCACTTGGCATGAGCGTTGCAATTCGCTGACGGCCGTCCGAGAGCGGTGGAGCGATGGTGTACAAGTAATCACAAGTCCTGCATGCGAGTACATACATACATCATCATCACGGGTAGAAACTGGGAGTGCCGCCGCTGGGAATAACCTTTAGCAGGGACGGCAGGAGGGGCATTGCGTTCAGTGCATGCTGTGGACAAAGTCCAACCACAACTTGCACCTTCGCTTTCCTGTAATGTACCACAAGAGGAAAATGGTCGCACCGATCAATCCTTCATCTGCAAAGGCAGACGATAACGTTATCGCTTCGCGACGGTTGAACAATCCTTTCGCAATTAGCGAGCCCTCTCATTGGCTGATGTGCACTTAACCGATCCTAAAAAGTGTCTTACAGCACAAGTTAGGTGGCCTAACCTATATATGGAGCAAATAATGTAGCATTATGCTCGGCTAGGTTTCTAGATGTTGCGTCGAGATTTGATAATGGCATGCAGTGCTCCGCCAAGTTGGCATATACACTCTTCTCGGCGACCATTCTTCATTGTACCTGATTCGGATAGCGGCTCACAGCCTTGTCAGGGTCGTGTGGTACCTTTAGAGCATTAGGTTGGTCGTAATAAGGTCCGCACACTGGCGGGACATCAAGGAGTGGCTTTCTTCTCATCTCTAAGGGACGTGTTCGAGGTCGGCTGTGCCAGGTACCATAGAGTCCGGGATGTCCATGTCAGAGACCAGCTGCCAGCAGGCTGGATGGGGGCCTTGACCTTGGAGTGCTTTTTGAATTACTGACGTGATACAATGCGTAAAGTACCGTTGACCTGCCATGTGGTGCCAACAATTAAGGTCTAAACTCGGGTTGGAATATGGAGAGAACCTTTTTTTCGGCCAGCCGTGTACCAGATCAATGATAAAGTCACAGACCAAACAAACATACGTTGTGTTCGCAAGTAATTTGAGCTCTATGGAGGCTATATTCAATGAAGAACGTCAACATCCCTTCGTTGAACGATGATCGCAAGTTTTATGGTTCCCATTAATATTCCGACCGATTCATATCAGTAGCCAGCGAACAAGGTAAGCACTTAGCAGACGGGGCCGGATTATGTAAATGAACTATATGGTCTACATCCTCTTCAAATAAACCTTGTAATTCACATTATCAAACACATCAGTTCGGAAGTAGCAACGATGTGATATTAGCAGCCTGTTGCTTGGCGTTCACAGCTCCTAGTTGTGATGGAGAAACCGAATCGTATACGGGGCACAGCTCGTACCATGATTCTGTTCGGATGTGTATAAGATGAATTCAAGGAGTTGACGAAGACATTTACCAGGAATTTTGCCCAGATGACTATGCACTCCCGCAGGATTCTCGGCCATCACGACAGCAAAGCCACTAAGAACTCATGAGCAAGTTCATAACGTGACAATGATAAAACACTAACGCTTCTAGATGCCAGTCAATATGACTGAGGGGGGCCTATCAGGATGGGTTACACGTCGTAGAGAAGAAACGACTGTACCAGTGCAGGAACCATGGACCGGCATTGTCTGTCGTAAATCGGAAAACCATTTGCTGCCCTTGTATGCCAGCAGAGGCCACGTCTCGACGGACGGGGTTTTTGTAGTTGAAGGTCGTATTGACACCTGCACTTTGAACAACGTCGAAAGCATGCTGTAAATCAAGTCAGATGTGCGAATGGCTCTTTGGCGATGTACGAACCCCATGAACGTGGATGGGATGCTGAACCTCTGTAAGTAACAACACAGAAACAATAAAGAATGAGAGCTCACAGGGCCGCCAATGCCAGTATTCGTCATCGTCAACTCAACAACCTTGTTGGGCTCCAAGACATACACGCTCCCGTTCGGCATGAGGTTGGTCGCTTGTTGAGCACCGCTCAAAATCTGCAACAGTACGGGTACGGTTGGAGGCCGGTACCGAACGCCATTCAGATAAAATGCACCGCCAACATTGCTGGCGGTGATCTTAATGTTGATGTCCGCTTTTCCATACTCGGGGATGCCGGGTGCTCCTGGATTAATAAGAGCGTGCAAATTCTGTTCCAAAAGAGGCATCACACCCGTCGTGTGGTTAGTCGTTGGGTCTTGGTTTGGCGCGCCACTATATCGTAGAATGGCGGAACTGACTCCACCAGTGAAGGTTGCGCCAGGGGTGTTTGGCAAGGCCCGTATCCAGTAGTTACCGACGGGCTGAGTGGCATTCAGGATAACAGAGTAGCGTTGCCCGGCAAAAATCTGAAGCGAATCTACAAGGAGCGGCTCCGTTAACTGTCCATCAGCTTCGATGACGGTCAAGTTGTGCCCATCGATAGAGAACAGGAAATTTGGGTCGCAAGACATCGCGACCAAACGGAAGCGGTAGCGCTTGCCATATTGGATGTTAACAACAGCGAGCTCTGACACGGGCCCGCCTGCATGACGCCCAAGTCCGTTGATAAGCGAGGAGTTAGCATTGACACCAATGAAGTAGTTCAGTACTGGAGCAGCGATATGATACCTTGACACGCGAAACAATCAGAACCAACCCAAAGACATAACGAAGAACACACCAGTCTGCAAGAGTGATCACAGTTGTCTCTGGAAAACGATCTCATTACAAATTTTACGGCTTCGAGGTATCCACTTACCATCGTCCACATCATACAAGTGGCGGTAAGGATCATCAGGATCATATATGACGAGAGGCCCTCTCAACCCGTCACAAGTTTGAGAAGAATAGTGCGAGTGATACCAAAATGTCCCCGCTTGGTTCTTCGCTTCAAATCGGTGAAGGAAGGAGTGGTTCTGGCTGATTGGACATTGCGTGACAAACGATGTACCGTCAACATAGTTTGTGCCATTCTGAAAGATTCCGTGCCAATGCTGAAGGAGGTGTGAATGCCACCTCCTGGTTGAGTTCCTTGGTACATACCACACTTGTACTCAACCACATTTCTGGATCTTTCAATTCGTTGACTACGTTGATTGCAAAACGCTCTCCCTTTGATTGGATTTCAGTCAAAGAAACAGAGACTGCCGTCAATGAACACACTTTATAAGCCTGAATTAGTGGTCCAGGGAAAGTGCCTCCAGCAAGTGTAGTCCTGGAGTGGGATCAATACAAAGGAACGAACGATGGAAAGACAACGTACGAGCGCAAGAAACCATCCGGTGCAATCCACCCGTTGGAAATCGTTAGGTTAGTGACGGATCCGACAACATTGGGGAGAGGACGAGTTGTGGAACGCGAAACGATGGCCGCGGCATTGGCCAACGAAAAGAACGAAACGATGGAGACCAAGAGAATATACATTACAGGGAATGAAATAACGCCTACTGCTCACCGGAGACTGAGCAGCGAGAACAAGAAAATAAATGGTTAGCTCGCGTCTAGGTGGCGATAGTTCATTGAGGTTCCGCGCTTTTATGCGGAGAATGTACGTCGAGCTCGATAGGGCCGTAACCGAGATCATCTCGGTTATCCGGACTAGGCGCGAATAACGTCCTTCTGGTAGGCTATTGGGGCATCGTCAGGCACTGCATACATACCAAATCTGGATGCAACACCAACCACGACACTGCATTCCTTGGCAGTGTCCTAGTAATGAGTAACACCTGGACCACTTAACGCCGCAGCGAAATCAGAACGCTTCGCCAATTTATTGTCGGTGGACATCTCCAACTTGCCAGTTGAATGTCACGGACGCGACTTCACTCGCGCGTGGTGATATTAGCGTATTGGGTGAACATGACAAGTGACAGTATAAGTGGTCAACTATACTTACAGACAACCCCTTAGTAACTGTTCGCACGCCACATACAATTCAGGTACACATACAGCCAAACTCTTCGAGATTTCTGATAGGCTCGGATTCTTGGCCGATCGGCGATATTTGCGAGTCCGAGGAATCTGGAACTGAAACCAATGGCTGGCGACGGTGCTTGTACTGATTCGGTCTCGAAAAGTCGCACTCGCCCCAATATGTATTATCATAACGGCAAGTGGCCCTACAGGAACACCTGATCTGATGCTATCACCTCTCCATTGCGTGTGGCTCCATTGCGTGTGGTCTACCACAGCATTCAAGTATTTACGCACGGTAAGGCGGCCTGGCCTCTCAGCCTATCTGCATCAACCAGCAATAACATTATAAACCCCATATTCGTCCCGAACGTGACTTAGTAGCCAAGTAGACGCTGATTGATTTGTTGTGCTCGACGGCAGGTGCCAGCGCCGGACCGCACTTTCATTGCCGCTTCTGCGCGTAAGGTGGACTTGCGAACCCTTCGGAGGATCAGCCCCTTGCGCATGCGAGCGATCTTGCCCTACTAGTATCCGATGAGTCGGAGACTCAGCAGAACCCTGAAACACAAGCAGCCAACCTAAAGTAAGTATATGCGGATTAGGTGGAACTCTACCGCGTTCTTTGAGCACTTTGCGCCGCTTTCGTATTCCGAAAGATTGGTACGTCGCATCTCTACCGCCAACAAACATTGGTTTTGTTTCTCTTGGCAGCTCAGCCTCAGCGTCTCTCACATATTCAGCAGGGCCCCGCGCCAGATCTATATCAAGATCTATATCACGATAACACTGGACTACTCGTGATGATCTATGATGGCATTTGTCTCTGTCGGATGTCGTACCCGTCTATAGCAGTCCCATATAGCAGTCCCAGCTGGACAAAATAGACATAAAAGACTTTGCATAAATGATAATGATTTTGGATGACTAAATAAAACAAAACGGTTTTCAATACGGTTGATCATAGATTTTGCAAATGGATTTCAGATTTTAGGAAACAAAAAAGAAGCACAGAGTTGACTGATAGTCGTGGGAAAGCATTACTGTACATGTCTGCAATACTCTAATTCAAAGCTCCCCTCACCTCCATTGACCTCGACCTTGCAAAAGGAAAGGAATTGAGTTGTTGGTCAAGAAATGAAACCTGTTCTGATGTCAGGGGACAGCATGCTTTGGGAACATCAATATTTGAGAGGTTGTGGGGTTCATAACGAACGGATTGTAGCCGGATTGGTCAGCACCATTGGTGCAGTGCGGAAACTCGGACCATTTGTCCAATTCTTCTTTTTTAACTCTGATTGTCTTTTTCTTTTTCTTTTGGTGCAATTTTATTTTTGTTAAGCTTCTTTATTGGTTCATCTTTTCCAAAATCCAAATTTTTTGACCATAATGCAAAAATTTTAAATAAAAACTAGAATATTTATTTTTGTCCAGTCCGGCCCGTCTTCTGTTCACTAGAAAAAGTAAGCAAAATACATTTCAAGAAATGTCACTGTTGCTTACACATGTCAGGGCTTATCCAGTGGATGCCATCTTAGAAATGCCTGCCAGTGGTCATTTCTATGAAATCACAACAAACAACAAGATATTTCTAAAAGTGACAGTTCATTCAGAAAAGTGTCAATGTCTCTTGTCAACTCTCCAAGTCACCAAGCCATCTAACTATTAGTCTACAGGTGTGCAACAAAGACAATATTAATCTATGGACGTCGCTTCGGTCACGGCCGAGCGGAGGTTGAATTACTGGTGTTGTGACAAGTTCGCGTCGCATTTTCAGACTCCGACTTATCCCCTTATCTCCCTACCTACCACCATCATGCGTCCCCCTCGTTCTGAGCCTTCCTCATCACCTCGAGCTCATCAGATGAGTGTTCAAGATTTCAGTCTCAATGAATTTACAGATTTGGAGACTGGTTCATGATTGGATTCAATAACAGGGGAGTGGATGTAGCAGATTATGTAGTCAGCCTCAAGCAAGTGCTGCTCTTGGCCCTTATCGCAGACTAACATGACACGCACGCTCGTGGCACCGCTACCATCTTTCCCGTGACACACACAGGAAACTCGATGACACATGAGAGTTTTGATTTCAGGTTTGATAGCGTGCATGCATCCAAGATCGTTGATGGTGTCTCCTCCGAACACTGCTGCAATCGAGAACGATGATTGGGGTCTCTCCGAGTTCAATCCACCACCCTCGTCTGAATTACGATCCGCATCCGCACCCACCAGGCCCATATCGGAGTCGAAGCCCACAACCCTATGGGATCTCGACAAATTCGGGTCTTCAGAGCCACAGAGGTATCAACCCTCGCCAGCCCGTTTGCGCACAAGTACCCGGAGGCAATGACTTAGATGTGGAGGACACGTTCGGTATCCGCGACATCGACACCGCTACTAACTCCCTGCTTTCGGAGTCCGGACTTGCTCTTATACGCTCTGTAACCCACATTCCCTATCTGATGTTGCTTCGTCCCCATGTCAAGTTAGCTTGTTCAATCTAATACTAACCCTTGATGTTAACCTAGATATGTGTGTCGGGAATAGTATCGGTCCATTTTTACCGCATCGCATGAAAGGACTGTGTAAAGTGGCATGTGGTGCTGGGGGGAAATGTTGCAGGAAGCGCCGCAGGCAAAATTTCCTCTTAGCCAAAATGAGAAGATAAGCGCCGCGATGGGATGCTTTCCGATCTGATTCCCTATCTCGGAAAAGTTATATGCCGTGCTCGAAAAACTTGCAAGTAAGATTATGCAGGCACGCGAGTTTGGTAGTACTGCGCGCTCGAGCGTCGAGAACCTAGATAGCCAATCACTACAAGTACGACGACTCTGATCGAGTAGCCTGCCAGATAAGTTGTGAAGTGAGCAAGGTACCACTTCAATGCTTGAATACCGAAAGTCTTGGAGCGAAACGGATTCGCACTCTGAATTGGCTGGTTCCGTTTGCCGCGCGTTTCGCACGTTTTTCCCGCTACGATAGTAGCCTATCTGCAAAGCAGTCAGGCCCGGCCGGCAGGAACTGGAGCTCGGGCTCGCCGAGAGGAACGAGTGTCCTGTGCCCGCGACGTCGCCATATGATCGGAACTGTCTTCTGATCCCAAAGTTTTCGGTCAGGTTTGAGGAGGTCTCCCCTCACATTCTGATCGCTCCCCTGGGCTAAGGCTAAGGATTTAGATAGCGGCAGTCTATGACGCGCCGTAGAAAATCAGGGTAAACGGGCACAATTACGGCGTGTCCGGAGCAAGAAATTACATTTGTTAGGATCTTGGTATCCCACGACCCAAGATATCGCTCCTGCATGAAGATCTCGACCGGATAGGAGATGAGGAGGAGGAATAGGTATATCGAGACTGGGGAACCAGTCATGTATCTACGACCATATATATACACGACGAGAGAAAGGAATCCAAGCCTGACTAATCTAATGGACTAATCAGAATGAGTGGAACAGCTAACCCAGACTCGGAATGGGAAGGACGGAAACAGATATGTTCTAACAACATTATCGTATGCTTAGTATCACAAACATCGTGATAGCTAGTCTAATATTCTTAATGTGTCCATGTATACTGACTGGCACCTCGACCTAATGAAAGGAAGCAAAATCAGGACCTAAACATGCATCAGGCGTGTCTGTCCCCAGGTCATGTTAGGGAGGCACAGTTGATCCCAGTCCGCTGTGCGAGAAGTGATAAATCTCTGCAGTTTGTGCTAACGCGGCAAGGTACGGGACGGGACATACCTGGTATTACTGCGGCTTCTTCTTCAGCCGTTTCTTCCGGTGCTTCTGCCATCACGACAGCAAATCCGCTAGACAAGGGGATCAGTTCTCAATCATGTTAATCTATTGAAGTTGGCGTACTGGTTGAGATGCCAGTCAATGTGACTAGATATAGACACGTGAGAACACAACTTATAGGACCTTCGAGGTAACCACTCACCAGTGGAGGAACCAAGGTCCCGGGTTATCCGTGACAAAACGGATGGTCACGCTGTCCGTAGCGCTGTCGCCTATGGATACGACATCGCGCCGGACAGGATTCACGAAATTCGTCACATTGCTACCCGCGACCCTTACAACATCGAATCTGTGCTGAAGAAAACGTTTAGTTAGAGACAAAAAAGGGCGGAGTGAACTACATACGCCGTGTAGGTGTATAGGGTGCTGAACGAAAAACGCACGCAGAGTCAGCATGAACGTCGTTTTACAAACGCAGCACTTACGGGGGAACCAGGAGCTGCAATTGGGTTCGGGAAGCTTATTTCTACAACCTTATTTGGGGGAAGCTCATAGACACTCCCGTTTGGCAGCAGTTGCGAAGGATGTCTTGCTCCACTGAGAATTTGGAGAAGCACAG
>JBBPRS010000437.1:0-15101 GCA_038093155.1 Boletus huronensis
GTATATAAGAGGTAAAGTGCGCTGGAATACGCTCAGCAGCTACGAAGGAAAGGATGAAGTCAGCCAAGTAGGGCATAGTGGACCGGGGGCTTGTCGGAGGGGCGTCGATTCATGCTATCTACTTGTATGTTCTCCAGATCAAGCGCTGGGAAACCGAAGAATTCAACTGACGTGAATTGTTGTTGATTGGATGACTTTACGCTGGCAGAAATGCAGTAGAATAGATTACAAGCGATGCCTTCGGTCGTTCGGGCGTGTGTGGAGTCGTACGTGCTTTCCATTTCAAGCTACGGCAACAACATAACTCTTAGTATAGACTAGTGTGTTGGTACACGTACCGTCTCCAGTCGAATGGTATAACTTCAAGTTGTGCATCTTCGCTTCGTCGGACCCGACGAAGCGAAGATATGAGCAAAGGGAAGCAGACACATTGTTGCCAACTCAATCAATTCGGCTCGCTTGTTTCCCCTACACCAATGATTCCATGAACTTGGATGTTGCACGCCATGGCCATGACGATGGGTGAAAAGACGACGACAGGAGCGAATCGCACAGACGCACCCGGTGACAACACAGGAGAATCAACGCCACTGAGACACATGGGACATGATCCGCACGAGTAGAATAGATTTAGTCAGCAACGTGCAGCACTTTGCGCGTCAACCGTTTGACATATGAACAAAACTGCTAGTACTGACCCTTCGATCAGTGGGCAGATAGGCTAATACATGTTGGCGCATCAATGTTGCCGTTCGCTCAAGCTCGGGCCCGGTGCTCAGCGGCCCTGGACCAATATGCATGGTATCCACCAGGGTTGGCCAATATTGGACCCGACGGTACTATGCAGATTTCGTAGGCGTTGAGGTCCCCGCCGCTCCCGACCCTTTGGTACGTTGAAAAAATGGTGTGTGCAGGGAGCTAGTAGGAGCGACAAACTTGAAGATACATTGAAGCGGCTTTCATGACGTGTCTCCACACGGGACTGCTGTGCGATCTCAACTCCTGCTATGATGAGTGGCGGCAGTGACTCTGAGTACTCTTCGCCCGCTATTTCTTCGTTGGCTGCAGCAAGATCCATCGTGGCGTGTCCATGTCGCGGTGAGGTAATATGCGATAATACGGAACAATTTACCCTCTCAGCCTGCGGTTTATCCATAGGTGCAATATGTATGTAGACCTAATCAGAAGTAGTATGAGTACTTGAGTGACGAGATGCTCGCTAGCGAGTCCCCATTTGTAAGAAATGTTTTAAAATGCTGCTTTGGGATGTTGGGTAATCGGAGAGCTACTATCATGCCAGCTTGACATATGCATACCCGTGCTGTGCTGAGCTTCGGGTGCAGTTTGCGACATGGTGTTCACAGTTCAACTGAAACGTTCACTCACTCCGCCCCGCCCCGTATCTAGTATGGTACCAGGTCCACTTTGTTACAATCTATTACCGAATGTTCATGCAGCCAACCACCCCGTGATCGATGGCCTCTAACTTTGCCAAGTTGACCCGACGCCGCTCTTCGATAGAACCGCTCAGAGCCTCGACCCACCATCTATCCCCTTCCGGGACGTCCCTCCAACCGCCTGCCAGAAAACGCCGATACACATCCAGACTGTCCGACGCGTTTCGCAATGCGTGGGGATGGACCCAGTGTGGGGGAGGTAACCGGTGCGAATACGAACCAAGCTTTGAGGGCTTGGAGAACCCTTCGCAAGCCATCACGATTGCAGGCGGAACCGTGATGCGTCCCACTTTGAAACACAGGCGAGATACTGTGAAGCAATGTAAAGTCGTCCCATTAGATTCCTCCTTGAGGAGAGGCGTAGGGAGGGTGCTGGTGGTGTCATCATCACTGGAATGACTCGACGTGAACTCGCTGGTCATAGTCTGAGTTGAGAGTTGATCGAGGATAGTTAGCCCTCTCGATTTGGTAGACGAGGGGGTCTCGCGCAGTTTCGACGAAGGTGACGTGAATCGGCACACAAGATATAACTTTGACAGAAATGAGGACCGCAAAGATCGAAAACTCGATACTAATTACTTACCCACTTGTGATCCCACGCCCCAATCGACAAATTCATCTCGTATCCCGCATAGCGTGGAATCTCGTGAAGAAAACGGTAGTGGGTCGCTACAGATCCTTCGTGTTAGTATACGCAAGACATCATAAGACGGCAAACAGCTCACAGCCCAAAACAACCCATCCACCAGCATTCACAAATGTCGGCCACGCCGCGAGGCCAAATTTCGAAAGCGCAGCATCACGAGCCTGGACAAAATCGGATCCGTCAGACCATGTTGGATTCAAACAAGGCCTGTGATCATGCCTTGGCATAAGTAGAGTTGTTAACGTGTCCAAACCAATCGGTTTCGTCGGGACCTTTGCAACTTTAAGTGACATTGAGGAAATGGAGCGCGCGACGTCCTCAGGCTTCAGCGCTTGACTAGGACTCACTTGCCCATGATCCACTCGTAACAGTAAACTCAAATGGATTGGCGCCAACGGGGCAACACGATTCGAGCTGACCGACTACGGTTCTGTGTCGAGTAGCCGAGGGTCGCAACGATAGTATATGGCAGAGAGACAGGATACGGTATTTGCACCGCACGATTCCAAACGGTAAAAGTACATTGACTGCGAATAACCAAATATCCCGGTTAGTATGTTCCTGTAGACGGTAGAATAGCCTTACTGTGCCAGACCAGGGGCAAAGATCGAGCATTGATGAACAGAATGAGCCCCACTATAGCGCCTGCGATGCGCAGGAAGGGGGGCTTGGGTATAAAATTTGCGAGTTGTATGCAGTAGCAACATATATCCAGCACCCAACTTTCGGACAGGTGCTGGAGAATCAAAGAGCACAAGGAGCACGTCGACGTGGTCATCGTGGGCCCGAGTATGATGTGAATGTTTGTAAGAAACTGAGTCCCGAATTGACGGAGGAGTCGTGCAGAAAGCCAAGCACCTAACCTGCGCTATCACCACTGCGTGTTACCAGTCATGAGTCTCATTAGGTGTAATTGTCGGAGATATCATGGGATTTGTGTCATTGCGGGTTCAGGACCTCGGAGCGCTTAAGGTTCGAGAATCAAACCAACCTGGTCTCGAACCAGACGTTCGAAGAAGCACCTGGATGTGTGCAAACAGTCCATAGTGTTGGCGAAGGCCGCGAAACCATGGGGATATTGATATTAAGTATATAACAGCTTTCCTTGGGGAGATCACCTCCATTTGGAATTCTAGCCTCAGCTTAGTTTCGCATGCAGACATACCAATACATACCTAATTTAGGAATATCTTGGCGTAACATATGGGTTATCACCACCCAAATAGCCATGGGGTATGTGGTATGGGTTATCTATTCAAAATTACTGCAAACCGACTTGGGAAATGGATAAATGTATGGGTTAAGAGGGAGTATGGGTTATATGGGGTATGGGTTACAAAGGGTGTTGACTGTAACACTAACCGAGTAGGGGCGTCATTATGACGGTTTCGGGCATAAGTAACGGAAATCGAAGGCACCAGCGCTGGTTGCTGTAAACTTCAGGGATCATCTTCTGCCTTATAATAGTTTATCATGATCATGATCAGCTGTCACAATGTATTAGACGCCATAGATTTTCTGGGCATCCTTAAGCCCGCTACAATTGTTTTCTTACCCCATCCATCACGGCTTCTTTGTTTCCACTTATCAAACAGGCACTGTCGAGCAGACTCAAAGAAGTGATGGGCCTATTCGCAGATCTACATCCGAGAGCAACGTACTAGTAGAGTTCTATGCTGGCTCGTAGAGTGACGTAAAATATTTAACTTTTGAATGTTGGCGACTCGTCTTGTATCTGGTGGGAATGTCAAGTGGAGACGGCGGAATTAAAGAACGAACTCACCCATGGTCTGTCCTCACCGAGCACGTATCTCCTCGGAGGTCGCTTGAAGCACGACACTCGCTTCACATCATCATCTTCATGGAGCGGAAATACTATCCCGAGCTCGTAATTGACAACCTGTTACGAATCAGTAGTGAAAACAGGACTAACGTCAGTTGGAGCTGCGGTGTCATACTCCAGCAAGAAACCTACGTTCAACGTAGGACTGAACCCGGAACCGGATAGTGTTCCCCAGGCAGAAGGCGTGAAGTTGTGCGAACCGACGTATGCCCACCCTATGGGTTCCTTCCGCACATCTGGAGCATTTTCTTGTATATCGCTTTCCGATTCCGTCTCACTATCAGAGATCACGATGACCTTCGATTTGCCTTTGTCCGAACTGGTTGGCCGCGTAGATTTAGCCTTGGAATCAGACTTTGACGAGCTTGCAATCGGAGAAGTTCGACGGAGGGTTGCGATGATCATCTATAGGATGTTGTGATGATGTTGGTGACGTACTGTAACTAAACCGAACCTTGGTGTGCATCAAGACGCGTCCACCTGCGCTATTCGAGTCATGAAACAGTTCCTTAGGAAACTTCGTTGCTTCCCATTGGTTCGTTCGACAGAACATGGTGCCTCCCCCCTATTTGATAGTAATATCTAAACACAGTGATTGCAGGATCGAATGTTGCACTCACAGGTTCACCCAAAACGGTGGCTCTAACTGTTTTCAGGCATGGAAAGATAATCTTTACAGGCGGCCACGGGAGCTTGGATCGGCGACTCTTGGGTTCGTCGAGCCAATCCTCCGCTGATTCGCCACGCGCAGACCAATGAAACTCGTTCAGCCATTGCGTGGAATAGTTTCCAATACTTGAGCCCTGTTTTCCGCCCAATCAGCCATCACTCGGAGTGAATACTGATCCTAATCGAAAACTCTACCTGACACTCAAGGACCAACTCCCTCGCAGCCCTTCCATTCCCAGTCCGCATGTCGAGATCTCGCACAGCTTTCATGAGGCGAGTATGGCCCGTCTGGATGACCGCTGGCCATCCTTCGTGTTTTCCTGCGATGGAAGGGATGAGTTTGACGCGAACCTTGGAGAAATCCCATTTAGAACGAAGATCCTCAATGGTATGAAGAGGAAGCTTGGGATGCTGAGGACGAGATTAGAGCAGAGTCAGATATAGGGACTGCACATACATCATTAGTTAGCATGTTTTTCAGTGCCGGATACACGTTGACTGCATGCAGTATATTTTGCATAATGGATGGGAAGTCATCCACTACTTTCCGTTCATGGGGTATAGGCTTCGAACGTGGGGGAATGTCTTGCAACCAAACAGCCTGTAGAATTTCGTTAACACAGCGCACGAGTCCCAGGAAAGTAGAGTAACCAACATTCTCGATATCACGCCAATCATAGTTTATTAGATTTGCAGTGGATATAACTACCCGGAGACGACCGGTTTTGTAGAAGATCTTACGGAAAAAGAAATCGAGAGCGCCCCATCGTACGCAAGTGGATGGCCTACCAGCATAAACTGGAGGAAACAATGTGAATCTACTGAGCACGTGGAGATGGAGCAACCGCAGCACACACTTTCATATGTTGACAACCTCGTCCATATCTTAGGAATGGGACGGTCATTATCCAATTGGGAAGAACGTTCTTGATAGCGCTCCGTCCAGATGGATCAGGCTGACCAACAAGGATGACGGGCGTACGTGGATCAAAAAACTCGTAGATCCATGAGACGGAAGTCGAGTAAGAGGACAGTATGGCAAACGAAATTTCAGCGTTCTTAACAGCAAAATGGTGATTATCGCGCTGGAGAGAGGGTGCGACGTTGGGTACGCACGGGACCTAATACCTCAGACAGTCTGAAAGTTGCCTTGCCGTCTTCTCTTGGCTGTGAGTGTTTATTTGCGGTCGGTCGGAGTTCGCCATCCCAGAAGAGTTGGTCGATGACAGGAACTACCTGCACCCTAGTGACCTTGGAGTCCAACCCTCCGTGCATGCTCGAGCTTGATGAGTTGCCTGAAACGGAGGATGAAGACTGAAGTTGGTTTACTCTGCGATCAGTTGGTTCGACAGACGAGATATGCGACCGCCTGATAGGTGGCTGTTGTGACCAACCCCCGGTATTTTCGTGATCATCACTTTCGTCGCGGTAGCGTTTGAGTCTCGCTAACCTCTCTTTCTCCAGCTGTGCACGCTCAGATAAAAATGTCGGCGTGCCACCATGAGTGGTTTGGGTCTGCGGGGTCGGAACGACGGCACGACGCCCCTGAGACTCAACCTTGGAGGCCTCGATAGCACGCCGAAGATCTTTCTGAAATTGTTGTTCTTCATCGTCTGACGCGTTCCCCGGAGCGTCATTGTGGGGTTCGGTGCCACCAGTACCATCGAGTGGACCTGTCTGTGCTTCCATCAAGCTCAAAGCAATTGCCCTAAAACAAGCGTCAAGTCACCGGATACGTTCTTGGAAGCGATCACAACGCTCACTCTACCTTTCTAGGTCGTCATCCATCTCAGACTTTGGGACTCGTTGAATGGTTCATTTTGAAATACTCTATTGATCACGTGCCATACTCCCTTCAGTGGTCCCGTGACTCAGGGGCTTCGTTAGGTTTGCCCTAAACGAGCGCGACGAATGAGCAAGCTATTTTTCTATTCATTTACAGTGGTTTCTTATTGCATACTGATCTCGAGTCGAGCCCGCTACAGTTCCTACTTACCATACGACCCATGTCTCTACTTCTTCTCGACTCCCTCGCTCAGCAGAGTGAGGTATTCTCAAACCCGATGCCTCGTGAGAAGGGGGAACAACCCGCCCGTTAACGTTTAACAAGTATTACCTTTGGACGATCCCTCAAGGCCACGGTATACAATGTTCGCACTCGATTATCAATTCATAGTGCGAGGAAGCGGGAGCCGTTAAAGGTCGTGTTATACGCTAATCAAAAGGGAAATTGCTGGCGCGAAACGGTCCAATCTGAGTTTGGAGGGTGAAGTTGAAGGCTACGCAGTGAATTCCAGTGAGTGGATTGCTCGTTTAGCAGCTGAATGGAATCTCCAGGAAGCGACGATAACGCGCCCACCGAGATGCGGACCCTTCCAAATACGGCGATGACGCGGCGGACGACTCATCACTCCCGCAAATCCAGCTTGATAGATCGGCGGCGTGTTTTCGTGACAAAGACAGTGACATCACGCATGCTATCACGAAGCTCCTCTCCTGGAGAGGAGCTTCAAGATCTCACTTGTCTCTGCTCCATTCAGTTTCGTGAAATTCTCAACCCAAGCTACTTCATGGACCCTCTTGGTATTGGTTTTCCTTCTTGTTCGTACAATATGTCACGCTCCATCTCTTGCCCAGCTAAGCATGCTTTGGATCAGATGGATGTGGGATCGAAGATCACGTCACTGTTACAATCGCAACTGCGACACACCACTTGACGAACGAGATTGAACGTCTTCGAGGGGACATGATTGACCCCGATGACGTGCAGCAGCTTGGCAATGTCCTTGAGGAGGTGAGAGGAGAGCTCAGGGAACTTGCATCCCACGTGTATCAAGTTCGTCCGATGGCATTCCAATGGCGCAGTGTGCGACCACTCACCAATATCATGAGCAGCAATACAATGCAAATTCAGGTACTGTTGCCCTTCCATTCAAAATCATCAGGTTTCCAAACGGCTGCCGGCCTAACGAGGCACCTGTACGTCCGCTAATTTCGCTTTTGGATTGCACTGTCTTACCTACACGCCGGCCGTAGTACTCTCTCCCATTGTTGCACACTGTGGATGACATTCGCAATTTGAACGACCAGCACACAAGGCTGTATCATAAAGAATACAGACTGGGTTCGCCTGAGCGACATGCTGCCAGCAATGGGGATATCGAAGATGTACAACGAAAGAAAGCTGAGATCGCGAGCTACATTGGTTACACCCGTCCCCTTGATGTGTAACAGCCCAGTAATGCTCTATCAGAAAAATAGGTGTTGTGATCGTTTCGTAGCTAATGCCGGAGATGTGATTTGTTACATGCCAGCACTACTGCCTAGATATGTATTATGTGACATAGATCGACTCAGGTGCCGAGCCTCGTCTTCTATCCATAGCCAAAACCTCATAGGACACTTGCGGAGTCGGGATGTGGCGGTGGGACGCCCAGAAACACTGACTTCACGAACGCTCGTACACCGAAACCAACCTCCCACCTGTGCATTTCATCTCCAAACACTCAGTGGTGATTAACTCTAGTTATCCCAACGAGCTGAGAATCGTATACTGCGGGTCCATTTTCTGACCTGAAGTCCTACGATTTGCCCGGCCTACTTTATTGTCGTCCGACTGTCGTGCCATCTCTCAGTGTTTCATTACAACGGTTTAAAAGGACGATCCTCTGATGCAGATGCAGAACCGTGTTCAAGGACTGCTTGGAATTCCCTCTAAATTTGATCCCGCGACTTTCTCGGCAAAGAGTTGCGGTCTTTTGCAGCGGCTATTCTACCAAGCAGAGAAGGTGAGTTGGTTTGAATCTCGACCGCGACAACATTGATATCGACCTCATAATTATGAACGGGTCAGACTGATCTCATACATATACCTTCAACGTGGACTGACTCACAATGAAAGAGACGGCAAGTGGCCAGGTACCTTTTAGTTCATCCTAGTACACTTGTAGAACGTCTGGTACGTCGCTAAACACTCTTTGAAGCTCTGGTAGCATTCTTTCCTCTCCTTTGCGCCTGGTGCGCATCGATGATCTGAAGTACCACCCTTGGATAATGACATTCAGTTCGTCACGGTCTCTTCGTGCTACTTCAATCAAACATCACGACAGAGGGCTTACGGTCGTCTTCGGGTCGGACGGACAAGTTTCACTCATAGGTTTCGATGACGGAATCGCGTCCCAACCTCTTGGAGTTCCCCCCGTACGTTGTTGCATTGTTCGATATACTGATCTTCGAACTGATCGACATACCTAGACGTTCACCGCGAGCAGCACAGATACGCTGATACCAGGTACACATTCTCTATCGGGTGAATCAACTTCCGTCTTACCCGTCCCAAACCTCGAAGCAACGTCTGCTTCCTTGACCGGTACATCGTCCTTCACGCCCACATCCACATCCGATTCCGTCGCTTCCTCCCTAGCGTCATCCAGTCGTAACGTTTCATCTAGTGCGACGGACACAGACACAAACCTCCCCTCCATACCTACCGTCAACTATCCAACCCCGAGTCCTACAGCAGTATCTAATCCGAAAGACCACGGCGTCGGCGCACCATTTTATCTAGCGATTGTCCTCGCCTCGATATCGTTTATCGGATGTGTCGCAGCATTCATAGCATGGTGGATACGATCGCGCGCTCGAAAACACGACCTCGAACTCCACGATCCCTGGCCTCACCCCGACTCCATCTCCGACGCTGGCAGCCCCTCCATCGATGAATTTGAAAAGGGGGCCCACACAAACGTCGAGACCCAGACGCGGCCCTACTACCTTCCTGCATCCATCGTCCGCAGGAGCTCGTCGAATCTCCTTGCTGTTCCACATACGCTTCCGACTTTGGAAGAAGGCACGTCACAGCACGGTATTCCTCGTACTGCGCTAGTAGCTGGGGAGTATCCGTCGCGTCGCGCGAACGATCCACGTCCCCAGAACTGGAGCTCTCAGCTAAATCCTCATCAGAACTTCCCCTCGTCACAGACGACCAACCTCTACTCACGCCCCGGAACAGCGCGAATACAGACAGGCCTATCAGTTCAAGAGAGCACGCGTACGCTTGGGAGACTCCGTGTTGCGAACAGAGTGCCGGGGGACGTCACGAGCGGAGACGAAGGTGGGATGAACATACCACGCTTACAAAACAGTGCTGGGTTGTCATGCGTTGCGAGTACCGGTGGACCTAACGTAGTTCCGGTCGGAGAGAACGCGATGCAGAGCACATTTGATCGAAACCACCGATCTGCCCAGGAAGGCGATGCCCCTTTGGATCCACCTGGTCCCGCAACGCTCTCGTGGGGTAGGAGAACGGACACCGTCGCTGCTCTCCGACGCACTCGGCGGCGAACTCCTGAAACGACTGTCCAGACGTACAAAAACGCAAGGTACAGCGGGTATTGGTATCCGACGTCAGATGGGGGATTGAGTGGTACGACGTGGCAGGCACCATTCGCTATCAATCAGGAAGAAAACGCCAAGGTTCTTGCGAGACCTGCGCCTGACCCTCTAGGCTGGACGAACACCCTCAAATCATCCTTTTGGCAGGCCGTGGACGCCATGACGGGCAACCGATCCTCCGATTCTCAGGAACCTCGTGAGGGGAATGCCGAAAGTGGTTCTAGGTTCACGCTTGCACCTCTGCGGGTTGTATCCCGGCGTTCATCCGTCTCTCCCACCATTAGTTCCACTCTCCAAGACACCCGCACTGCTCGATCCCAAGAAGCAGAGACCAAGTATGAACTGACGCTGCCAGGAAAATCTGTTGCTACCCAAGAAACGCCTCAGAATTCGACCCATTCAAGATCTGGTGGTTTTTCAACAAGAACGAGCGAATCGGATGTACCTCATATCAACATCATGCGAAGAGTCGATTCCCTCACTCCGAAGGTGTCTCATCTCAACCGCGACCTCCTAGATTCGCATAGGACTGACACTGGTAGCGTGTACTCGACAGACTCTGCGGCCGCACGCGCCAACCTGCGCAAGTACGGCTATGGGGATTCGATTCCGTCAAGTTGGTCAGCTTTAGGGGAGAGCAGAGAGTCTCAGCTAGACCTGGAACGCATGTATCTGCCTAGGCCGATACTCAGCCCCAGCGCCGAGTCTGGCTCGCTTTCGATCACGTCGCAACTCATGTTGGAATCGGACTCTCACTCAGGTTCCGTGAGCACGCGCACGCCAATGCACTCCAAGAGCGACGTTATGGATTCGGACGCTGGTACATTGCGGTCTGGCAAGGATACGAATACGGCGAGTCATACGACGAGTTCCATGTACAGCATGTCGAGAAATGGCACGATCCGGTCAGGGCGCAGTACGATTGGCCTCGGAAGCGTACCCTTGCAGGGTTCGTCCACGACCTCGAGCATGCTCAGTCGTAAGAAAGGCGTCACTACTAGGCGGAAACGGCCTAGACCACCTCAGCGTGCACCGTCCACTGCGTCATCCGTGCAGTCGTTGGAGAGCGGGCTGTCTATCAGGGAGGTTGCGGTGAGGAGAGCGTTGTTGGAAAGACGGAAGAAAGTTCAGGCAGCAGGAAGCATAAAAGATCGCGAAGACAATCTAATGCGTAGCTTATTGGTATGATCGCTTCACAAAGTCTGTTCTGGGACAATTCCGTGTCCGTGCGTGAACAGTGGCGGACGCTACGTTGTGAATCACCGCAGTTTGAATGCAATCTACATAGCTCTAATCATTCAAGTTTGCTCGCCTGTAAAATAATACCATCTTCTCGTCAATACTTTATAATTGTTGGCCGAACTTATGCTTTTGTAATTCCACCGTCAAAGCATGAAGTTGGTGGCTCATCTGCCGTGCAAAATAAGAACCATGCATTCTGTATGATAGTGGACAGGTGATCATGCTGCAAGTTGCCACACCATACGACCCACTGCAAAGACAAACCTTGCTGAAGTACCCCATATGCTGTCTTACTACCCCTGACTCATGTGGTCGGATCTCCCTGTACAAAACATGTTCCTGCTACGCCAAAACGCGTAACAGCTGGCAATCTTCCGCGACTGAAACGCAAGTCGAAACGCAAGTCGGCAGCCGCAAAATGAGTGCGGACGGGACACGAGAGCCCCCCATCTTTGTGGACATATCACGGGGCATATAAAGGCCAAGGGGAATGATCTATCGACTCATCGACCTTCTACCCTCGGCCTTTCGCCCACAACGCAATGAAGACTTTATCTTGGTCGGCTTTGATGACTTTGATCGCCACTGCTACGGCGTTCACATGCAGTGACATGCGAATCATCCACAAGACGACCATTGGCACAGCTAAAAAGGTGACCGCAGAATTGGTTTCCTGCAGCAACAACGTCAAGGTGCGCGACCTCACGGCCAAGAGACAGGTCGACGATGTCTGTGGGGTTCCATGTCAGTGATTTCACGCTCCCCATGCACTTGCATTCCGACCGTATTGAATGGGAATGTACTACAGGCACAACGGACTGCTTCACACCGGCTGGTGGAGGACCGAACCCGTATGATTGCCAGGTTATCGCCAATATCTTGGCGGAATCCAATCATGGCCTCGGTAACAACATCACAGTCGTAAGTTTAACCCGTTACATGTTTGAGTGTTCAGTCTCATAGTGTACAGTCTGAGGGATCCGGGTACATAATGACGTATCAGAGTTGTCACTCTCTCCTCATAAACCAAGCCAGCTACAACCTGACATACTGTTTAAGCGAGTGGGTAAGGCACCTTCAAGTTGTTATTACGTGTACAGTTGAACTCACGTACGCCGGACGTGTAGTCCAGCGTGCTCAGTGACCTGGCATTCAACTGCCAATCACAGCAGAATGCGCATGGCGGAATTTGCGTCCCGAGTGACCAATCTTGGTACATTGAGTCAGTTCACCCACATTTTCCTGATTGGCAGTGACATACCGATGAATTCGGATCTTGTAGAGTCCTAGCTGCGACCTCCTAAAGTCATTGCGTGGTGTCAAGTCTATTGAGATACGCAAGACTATGAAGAACATATCCGCCACAAATCTAGGAGTTGTCTGGGATCTCACATGCTATAATTAGTGTGTTTAATATCAACATCTAGTCTAGTATTTGAGACTTGCATGAGCCTTTGCCAACCACAGAAATCACGATCTTCGAAACCAGCGATGCATTCCGTGCCAACCCAGATCTTCTGTTACATATGATTGACAAGTTGAGATCGAAGGGTGTGAATGCGTGAGTGATGCTTCGTCGACTTGGACCGCCTATACTGGAACAGAGACCGTCTTCAATAGACCAGTTTATTACGGACCAGAGTCCGAGGATCCCAATGTCGGCTTCTTCTTCGTCAGTGCGTGACGTCCCAGGCAAGGTATTGTCGGTCCAGTGACATTGATCAATGTGCTCTGTAGATTGGGACAGTTATGAGCAGCACAAGGCCATCATAGATGCCCCATTTTACGCGGAACTCGCTGCAGGTCTTGTTCCAGCCCTAGCAGGCCCGCCTAAGGTGTATCATGTCCCACCAACCATCGCATTGGATTATCCCGTCACCGAGGTTACAATTTTGACCTTAAAGGCTCCAGGAAATCGTTCGGGCGTGATAGAGATTTTGTCCGACGAACCTATTCGTATTCGGACTAATGCGGGAGGATGAGAACAAGTATATTACTCTCTGTGGGTGGGAATCAAAGATGTCTGCGGATGCACAGTCCTTGGCGGGCGAGACGGATTGGTGTGACCTATCTGGGCTCACAGGAAGGCCGTTTCGAATCCAAGATTTCAAGAAGTTATACTCACTTGCTGACGAAGCCCACGTGTACCACGCGAAGCTGAAGAAATTTCAACTATAGATTGTTCTGAAAGCGAGCCTGAGGGTGATTGGGCCTTACATGTGGTATGGTGACGGGTCGAAGTGTTCGTGTACAGTTGTTCATTTTTGTAATCAGGTTGTGATTGTCATAGCTACACCACAACCGTCCAGACAGTACATCTTGGTCAGAATTCTGTGCGATTCCATCAAAGAGGATAGGATTGGGGTCAGGATCAAGTTGGCGATCTTGGCATCGGAGGCGACAATCATGATCGAAAATCAATGCCTTTCCCAGGATGCTGGCATTCTTCTTTCCGTCAACTAGTTGTTTGATCAAGTTACCAGTAACCTGGCAATAACAATCAGCCACATGCACGTACATCCCTTCATGTCCTAGCCAATTAACAGAACATGCACTACATATGCTAGAGTACAGGTTGTGAAGTTCATATGCCCCGCATCCTTGGATTCGGCCCGATCGAAGGACCGCGGTAACAGGTTAGAATTTTTGATAAGTTCGTCATGTGAAACGGTCTTGGCCGTGATATAACAATAATATAACAATAGCGGAGTCCCATCTGGCTTAGCGTCATCGATCGTCTTATCTTCAGGAGCTGGAACATATCAACTCTACATCATGACACTCACCACCGAAATCCTCATCTTTGAAACGAGCGACGCATTCCGCAACGATCCAGGGCTTGTCACCCCAGCATTCGACATTGTGTTGAAAGCAAACGGAGTGCACGCGTGAGTCATACAATCAGATAGTACGATTCGCGAGTCAAGGGGATGCCCAGCTGACATGCATCACATACTAGTCCAGGTTATTATGGAAAGCAGATCGAGAACACAAGCACGGGTTACATCTTCCTCAGTGCGTAGCAACCTCTCCCTGCCTCTGATGGCTTAACCGCCATTACCTGTAGATTGGGACAGCTATGAAGCACACAAGGCGGTCATCGATGCGCCGTCTTATCCAACCATCATTGAGGCGCTCACGCCGTCCCTCCGAGTCGGTGGCAAAGCAGAAATGTACCATGTACAATTTTCAGCCCCGACGATCGCGCTCGAGAAGCCAGTCACTGAGGTTGCCATATTGACCTTAAAGGCACCTGAGAATCGTGCGGCCGTGGTCGATATATTGTCCAAGCTTTCGGAAGCGAGCGGGAAGATATTTGTGTTTGGACAAACGCGCGAGAATGAGAGCAAGTATGTTCTTGTCGGCGGATGGCCTACGGTAGAGGTATGTCGATGAAAATGCAACGCGAGTGTTGGACAGTAAGAAGGCTAATACATCATCGTCACAGGCACATTGGGAGACTGTTGCGAAGCCAGAAGTGGCTGCCTCAGTCGACAAGCTGTACTCTCTCGCCAACAAGGATCACCTCTACCACACAAAGTTATCGCAGTATCAGCTGTAAATTGTTCCTAGCTAAGCCAATAGGATGTATACATAACGAAGGACACACGTTTTCCTTCAGGTTTCAAGAAGTCTTCTACTTACGTGATCCTTGCTGTCCCCTTTTCATCGTAACGAAGTGACGGAGAGCGCTGAGCGTTGCTTGAATTCAGTCATCATATCGACACTAGGTGGCGCTGCGCGCCTGTGACCTTGCTTGTGCAACTACTGTCCCCAGTTCAGTGAAACGGTTAGTGTTACCCGACAATAGCCGATGATGGTCAGGACCAGTCAGGACCACTACCCAGGT